>DWTO01000171.1:0-25464 GCA_018244755.1 Jemadia pseudognetus
CCGAGACCGAATAAACTATCCCTGAGCTTCAAAACACAAAAGTCACTTGATGAAGAAGATACAAAAGAAAACGAAAAGGTTTTCACTGGCCAAACCAGCGTGTGTTCAACGCCGATGATTGAATACAAACGGTTACATGGGAATATGTTGTCTATATGCCAAAATCCCGATAGCCAGAATAACAAAGCGGAACCAGACCCAGACGTACTGAAAAACATTGAAAATACTAATGGGAGTGTAAACGCAGATGACGACAAACATGATAATAAATTCGTATTAAACGACAACAGCATGGCGGAACATTTTGTGAATAAACCGGAACCTCTGCGTAAGCTCGCCAGTGTTACAGATTTGCAAGAAACGTTTAGAAAAATCGCCTCGAGGGCGCCATCAAACCTCAGATTGAGACGGTCCAAAATTGACGAAGATACAACTCCATCGCCGGAACTGAAAACGAACACCATGACAATAAACGACCCATTGTTCCCAGTGTTTAGAAACGACGGTGTCGCCATCTCCGAGTCTCTATTCAACCAATATCTTGAACAGTATTATTCGGGTATAAAAAAAGATTCGAAAGACAACGTGTTTAACTTTAACATGAAATTGAGCGACACACATAAATTTGAAGATTTTGACTCTGAAATGGCAAAATCACCACAGAGGACGCCTAAGAAAATAGCAAAAGACTCCAAGACCGCCACAACAGATCAATCGAGAAGAAAATCTCTATCGTTACCATTGAAATCACTTAATGAAAGTACAGATTCGCAATTCGGATCTGATTGTGAATCCGTCGGCTTCAAGAAGAGATTAACGGGTGTACAGCTGACTCCCTTGATGGAGAAATTAAGTCACTTAGCATTCTCCGATAAGTCTAGTGGATACAGCAGTAGAGTAATGACTCCATTAGAAATAAGGGAATTCCTTACGCCATCCACAGAAAGACACATCACATTTTCTGAAAGGTAATTAGTTAATTTGCATCCCAATTTTTAGGCAACTTTATCAAGTATAAAGGTCTATTATCATAAAAAGTTTATTTACATAGGTTATCTTGATTTCGTATCTGAATCCGGCAGATAGGAATTTGTTTCTTAAAGACCTCCAATTGATTCTTAAGAAGTCAACTGCCTGGTGGTGATGGGGTCCTGTTATAATCTTTACCGTCTTAATTAACGAACTTTTTCATAGTCTTCTCTTAAACAGTTTGAAGCAGTTACACGCACTTCAGGGATTTTAGTTTTTATTTAAGTGTTGCTTTCCAATCACTGTCAAATATTGATCATTGTTTGCAGACCGAAACCACGACAGGAGTCTGGCAGTGATTCCGACTCCGACACTGAGTCGGATTGTGATATAGACTCGTTGCCGGACTACGCTTCCAACGCAGTGAAATGTGCATTATTCGTCAGCGGACTACATAACATGGCGCTGCTCGCTTTGCTGGAAACGGACGCTGCTAATGATGCGGAAATTATCAATCAATTGGTGGGTCCTAAACATTATTGACATATTTATTTTGGGTTTCTGTCTTTATTAAAAATATGTGACAATTTGAAAATATCATATTTACGTAGTTGCAGATCGAAAACAGTCTGCAAAGTCAAACCACGCTGTGCCTTGCGAGTATAACAATCACTAATGACAAAATCTCATTACTACTTTTGTTTCTTATTTCACATCGAAGTGGTTGAGTTGACATGTGTTTTGAGTAATATCATAAAGAAGAGTTATTACAAATACTCCATTCCACTCAGATATAGACTATAGTCCACCTAAAGTAACAAAGATGTCGAATATACTTTGTGCAGTGGGAGACATCGCTGAACGCGCTGGGCCCGGTGGAGCAGCAGTGCGCGGGCGCGCTGTGCGCGGGCGAGGCCACCGACTACAGTTACCTCACGCTGGACCCCGACTGGGGCACCGTGAAGAAGGGCGGGCCGTGGGCGGCGCTCGACATCGCCACCATGGGGCTCATACACGACGAGTTCGCCGAGGACCCGCAGCTGTCCGAGTTCATTTTGAGGTCAGATATATTTGCATCATCCATTTGGTCGAATCGTATTCGTTAATAGAAATTTATCGGAACTATGATTTACAGATCTAAGTAATGGTTTGCTTTTCGTTACATATTTCCGTTTTATAAAATCCAGTTCACACTGTTCCAAAAGAAGTTTCGCTTCAAAAATGAATTACAATTTGTGTATAAGTTATGGTCAGATTTTTAAATTCAGCAGAGAATACTCCCTACGATGTAACATGGCGGCAGCGATATTTCATATTACTATGTACTATGATAGGTTTACAATTGCAGCTTCTTTGACTTATTTTCGCATATTCGCAGGAGCGAGGAGAGCGTGGTGCTGGGCGCCAGCTGCGGTGGCGCCGAGGTGTACTACCAGGAGAGCGGCGCGCGCGCGGCCGGCCCGCCGCCGCCCTCCGACCTGCTGGCCACGGCGCCGCTGCGCGCGCGCCGCCGCCTGCACCGCGACCACTCCACGCTGCTGCTCTAGCCGCACTACTGGACCTTGTTATACGTACCCCACACCTACGTGTCATTATTACGTCATGTGACGCTACACCATACGTACTTGATACGCTCACGGTGCCAGACTTAACATTACGTCTGGTTTGATCCGTACATAGAATTTTACTATTACGTATTTAAGTTAGATACAGATGAAAATGGGCTGCAAGCGTTGTATGGTCACGATAATTGTCCTATTTTGGAGCGATAGTACCCTACTGTCACACGTATAATCACCGGCTGTAAATTACATTTTTAGACAATTGCAAGCTTTATGCAGTTTCTGATGTACTCCATGCCGCCACATTAACGAATAGTTAATGTATATAAAATACCAAATACCTGATAATCACTGTAGCCTAATCTCGTCTGTATTTAAACATTAAATATTATTTGACGAGTTATTGTAAATGATTAATATCTAACAATAGTTTATTACGTTATTGTAATATTGTTAGGTATTTTATTATAATTACAAGAGACCCGTGCCCGGCGATTTGACATCACTTTTATATTGTTCGTATTCTTATCGTCGTACATACATGTTGAGTGCTATATTTGTGCATGTTATTGTGACATTGCCGTGCTCCCAGTCGGGTGAGTAACTTATGGTTGACTGTATTGTGTATGGCTGTACCTTGTTTTATTTATTGCACTTGGCTTCTCTAGTACGTGTCTTGGTTCTTGAAGAGCCAAGTATATTACAGTTGTTCGTTATCGCTGTTAATGCGTTAATGCTGCAGAATTCATCGATGATGTGATGAAAGCAAAAAACTTTTGAGACTTGTATGATGAATACATAGTACAACTTAATTCTGTTATAACTTATTACGTTCTAATCAATAACGTTTTGTCATTATCTAAAAACGACGACTTGCACATTGCAGTCAATAGAAATAAACATGATGTAGAACATTTTAATAGGTACTGTTAGTTGCATTTAACCCAAAATAGTGTTGCTTAATCAAACCATTATGTACCCTTATGCATTTATAACAGGTAATAATGTTTGTTCCCTTGTAAAATAGTGCGTTGTAACTTATAAAGTGATAGAAGTTTCTAGAGTTAGTATACCTGAACGCGATTACCCTTAGTATTTACTCCAAAGACAAGATGAATAGACTAGTAGTAGTGCCTCTTCACCAGGTTTTTTTAAATGTAATTTATGTTGTTGAATGGATCTACACAGTATAACAGTTATTAAAGTTTTTAAAATCAGTGGCCCTCATTTAACAATAACCAACATAACAAAATAAATATTATCATAGATATTAGACTAAACATGAGGGTCCTTATGTTGAAATAATCTATAGACTTACTTTGCGGAAACCCATTGGATTGTGTTATTCAATGAATATATTTTTATTTTAAAACTATTTTCGGGTGTACCAGAGTAAATTTTCGATCTATTATTACTACCCGGCTATGCTGGTTCTAAATTATAATTACGTTTTACGACAAGAAAATTATTCATTTTGTTTGCACTATAGATGGTTTTAACAAGAAATATGTAGGTATTATTAAGTAATCATGAAGTTTTGATGAATAAATCATAAGCACATGTTTCATTATCCCGTTTGCATTATTAGATCTCAATTCTGGCAATTTTCCACTTAGTCCTTAGTAAATTTAACAGGTTTATGACATATCTTCTCTCCAAACAAAATTATATACTTAAAATGCCGCGCGAAAGTAACAAACGGCACGGCTTATGAAGCGCTTTTTATTGAGTAATGTTTTTGAGTTCGTCCTCATTTTAAATATTATAAAGTTTATGTATTTAAAGCAAAGGTGTGGTAACATAATTCACACCACTTGCTTTTTAACGTTATACGATACCGAAGAATGTATCATTAAACGACTCTTTACAGAGTTGCAGTCTAGCTGACAAATGAGGCAGACTTAAAAACCTTACCAAGCACGATGTGTCCATCCATTTTGGAATATTTTGCCAAATTGCCAGCATACATCAGTCCAACAAAACAATTGCAGGCATGTGAAGGTAGCCGTAGGTTTTCTATTTTTCTCTGCTCACTGCGTTCTTGCCATTAGCTTGTAAGTATCGGCCACGTAGACATTAGCTAGATTGCTCAATCTTGCCACTCAGATATTATTGACTTGATGAAATTAAAATATTACTATTATTATTTTAAGTAAATGTATTTGATATATTACTGAAAATTGTAGTTTTTGGATTTCTCTATTAGTATATTAATGTCGATTTCGTTAACTATAAGGTCACCTTATATTTTATATTTTTTTTTATTTAAAGTTTATTACAATGCTCAGTGGACACATCTACGAAAATGCATAACCTGTCGAAACGAAGTTGATGAAGTCGTTTATATGTAAAGACAAATATGTCTGATTATCCGTCAAACCAAAAATCTACGCTAAGATGTCATCTCGTGTTGTCTCGTGTGCGGTCTGACCGAATGTATTGTTCAAGTGTGGATTTGTTTATACAATTTTTCAGTATTATTTGCATTTTGTCTAATATTCCATTATATGTGCAGCTGAGTGAGACTAATATGTACAAATTAATAGATTATAGTTTATAACTCGTCCACAGTAAACTGATATGCTAATTATTTACACATATTTTTTCATTATCGCAATGTTTTAGTTGTGTATTGATAAATGTTATTGTTGAATCACTATTATTTTTATATCGAATGTTTCATTTCTTAACTGGTATTTGATGTCTGCCATACATGGAGTGCCAACGATGCGACACGCAAGTTGTGTTTATTTATATGATGATTATACATACAAGTAAATTGTTAATAATTTTAATAAAACCTTATAGTGAGAATTTTGTTAATTGTAATATTAAATATACCCCAATAAATAAGTCTAAAATATTTTTTTAAATATATAGCTGATATTATACCAATATACTACAAAATATATATGTATATATAAGACTAATGACGTAGCGCCCAGCTACATTACAATACAATATGGTGACATGTTTTTAAGATATGGAATATTTGAAAGAATTTTCTCTATAATCCATTTTAGAATAATATGGTCCATATAGTACCAATTTAAATCGATAGAAGGGATAAACATGGATAGAGAAGGTGGGATAGAATAAAATGAATTAAGAATAATCGCGCTGAATTACAAAAATCTATTGTTTATTAAACCAGTCGCTCACAAAACAGGTCTACCCTAAAAATAAGAAATACGATGTCACCAGACATGTACCAGATATATAGAAATATATATAATATATATAATTATAGCATGTGTGAATATGTTACTAAAATGCATTTAACGAACACCGTCAAATTTCGTCCTACAATAGTTAGTTACTGTTTGAACACATGATAGTGTACAGTTTCGGTTGTCGGATTGTAAAGAATATGATCTAGATGAGCGACTTCTCTCTTGAGTCTTGACGAGGTCGGGCTTCTGAGGTCCCTACAATATTACTCGATCATATTCTTTGCGCGACGCGAGTTCGGTTCGGAACAACTTCGCTTCGACACCGACATTTTCTCTGCGGCGCCACCGGCCGGTCCGGGAATTTCGCTTACCGCCATTTTGTAAGGACTTTTCAATCAAACATTTTCAAAACTTCAACACAGTTAGTTTTTCAAGGAACTTCATCCTTTACTTCTTGTTTCAATACCTTTTCAAACAAACAAAATTAATATTAGACCTTACGTGTTAAATCTTTTTATTAGAACTAACTTTACATCCTAGAGGCAAACTAAGCCCGGAGGCTATTACATGCTAACTTACAGTCTAGACCCTTGTCGTAATCACGTCTAACAAACATAAAATAAGTTTTTCATGACTCTCAAACACCGGCCCGGCCGCCAGGGCGACTCGGGCCGATCTTACAATAACAAATTATTATTCCTTCAAATTAAAGCCGGCTCGTACAGGTACAATATAAATGCATTGGAAGCCAGCAGAACGTTTGGGAGGGTGTGGTGTATCAAAACCTATTACTAAGTCTGAAGTGGACCTCAGCGACACGAACTTACTAATATCGACCTGCAAATCCAAAGAGGGAAGTAACCATGGTGTTCAAATAGTTCACACAAAATTCATTACAACACAGAATTATCAGCTTTCCTCCCGATTTATAAAAAAACCTGTTCCAACTTTTTTACACATTGTAACTTAAGTACAGTATTTTTAAATTATTATTTTGTATAAATTGAGAGAAAAGCCTAAGACAGCGTGAAAATGTACAAAAGACGCTTATTTGGTATTAATTTGTTTTGAATTAATGTAAAATTATATGACTGGACAAGTATTGACTGTTGAAAGATCAACTCACGGTTAGTTAGTTATCTCTTTTTACACAATGACTGCATGAATCGTTTGTACAAATTGCTTTGACACAGGTAATATATAGGTGGAATAAAGTAAAAACTTAATGAAACGATATTTAAATACTTACATTTATATAATGATATATACATATATATTCCAAATTCATGAGCTAGAGGGAGTGTTAATAAAAAATATTAATGAATAATTATTTGGTCTGACATAGTTTAACATTTTCTTCAAAGAAAATTTTAAAAATCTAGCAGTTGCGTCAAAAAGTTACAATTTGTACTGTCATAATGAAGATATACAGGGTGAAAATATTCAATGTCACTGCATTAATATTTCCTACTCCTACAGATACAACATATTGATATCATAATTTCGATATAAAATTAACAATTTATACATCCATCGATTTTAATATTCAAACATTTATCATATTGCAATGGTCACAGATTTTAAACAGATTATTGGATATATTATTTTGCTAAGCGAACAAACATGAATCTGTAACTTAGTAATATGTGCTAACTTTCATTTTGAGTATATACTCATATAAGAATAAAAATGCTTTAAAAATAATATATTTTCTTTAAATCTCATTATTTGAAAACAATAATTCCACCCTGTATATTATTTTACATATGCATCATTGCATTAAGCAATTTAAGGTATTTTAAATACAGTAGAACCACTTTAAGTAGAAACTTGATAAGTCAAAAACCTTCATTACTAGAAATCTCAAACCCCTATAAGTCCAAATATTCAGTGAGTCCCTACAAGAGACCTTCGGTACATATTTCCCCTCCTTTTACAACTTTTACAACTCAATGGACTTTAAGAATTTACCGTTGTTTGTTAGAAAAGAATTTGGTAGTATACAATAAATAGGATTACCATTTCGGGAATTTATGACTCATGTTAACATGTGCTTGCTTTTTTATTTCAATGTTTTAAGGTTATTTTTGAAATAATATTTTGTTAATTAATACGTTCATTACCTTTGTGACATTAATTTTTATTTATTTCACCTCTCTAACTCAAAATGAGTAAGAATAAATCTCTACTTCTTTATGTTGAATCAAAATCCTCTTAGGTCGAAAACTTCCATAAGCCAAAAACTCTAAACTCGATTTTTTTGGTCTCTCCCTTGAAGTTCGACTTATTGAGGTTCTACTGTATATCATAAATGAGTCCAGCCAAAACTGCTTTAGCTGAGTACATCACGTGATTTTGATATGGCCATAATGTATGAAAGGAATACAGTCAAAGCTCCTTATTCTGACACTTGTGCCTACTATCTAAAATGTATTTTTGTGAATTTCATAATGATGTATTCATATTTATTTTATGACCAAAAAAAGCAAAATAAACTTTATAAAAAGAATTAAACTCAAAATACGTGACATATGTAACCCTGATACCTGTTATCCCTGAAGAGGTAGACAGAGGAATGTGATGCATTCCCATATACGAAAAATACACCATTTTTATTATTCTGATTATCAACACTTATATATGATTGTATAATGAAATAGTCTATCAATTGCAAAAATAATAATTCCTTGTCACTTAACTGGGTGTCTGTTTTTACATTTATATATACAGTAAAATAGTAAATACAGCTTGTTATTAATCATTTGATTATCATAAAGCAATCAAATTTTGATACTTTCAAGTTATTTACCCTTATAAAATCCACTTTTTGTACAGGAAAATTTCTCAAATCGTTTTCAAGGAAGGTAGTATGAAAATTTTGAATAAATTGGACAGTAATAATATTAAATTAGATCAGCTGACCAAAAGACTTGAAAATTATTGTTAAATATACAGAGAGTGGCATACCTCGGAAAAGCCCATGTCCAGCAATGAAATAGTGAAGGCTGATATCAACATTACAATATTATAATTTAATGATGTAACATTAGTTTCTGATTCAAGTTGGACAAATATACAACAACAATACAAATAATTGGTCAAATTTTGTAGAGCTTTGACTATACTTCTTTATTTTATACAACAGCTAAAACCATTGTGTGAATAGTTAATTCAGCAGAGTCTTATTATTGCAGTCTTGTGATTAGTATTTGTACATGTTTCTATCAATTTTAAATGTTTATTAATTGACGCCAAGCACTGGTTGCATGCTCATTGTGACTGTCATGTTTATAAAAATCATTATTTCTTTACTGTATGTTGTATGCATTATGTGTCATGTTGCTTTCTGTCACAAGTAAACAAGAGCAACACATAACGAGGAGTTGGAAATAAAAGCCTCAAATCACATACAATTTTGATCATTGTTCAAAATAGTATTCAAGGGTGAATATCTTGCCTTTGTACAAAACATGTTGGCGTGTTTTCCTTACGTCTCATTATCTTTTATAACCTATTTTTAACATTCATATTGCATTTCTTTTAAATTCGGTCACAAAGGATATAACAAATAAAATGTGTGTAATGATATCAATAAAATTGAGTAAAAGGGAACAAGCAAAGAATATATATTCACCCTTATGTACTACTCTGGTATACTATTTAATTAATATTTTCAGACAATACAATTCCACGGTTAGAGAGCAATCATGGTACTCTGGAATAAGTTTGGATGCAATCAGTAGTGGAACATCGTTTGAATACAATAATTATTAATATTTCGCTTTTCACATGTACATTCGTAAGAAAACAAAATATTTTAATAAACATAGTACAAAACGCTTCAGCCACTTAACAATTACAAGTCGTGCCAGTAACACATTTTATTATTTATCATTTACTTCTTGAACAACTCATCTAGTTATATTAATTCTAGTACATTTAACATTGACATGTTCCACTTCTGTTTTAGTGTGTAATGTCCTGTCGCGTATGTGTGCATGTGTGTGGGTGGTGGCGCTCGTGCGCTAGCGGACGTAGTACGACTTACGCGGCGAGTAGGAACGTTCGCGCTCGTAGCGGCGCGAGCGGCGGTAGTGCGGCGACGGCGAGCGGTGGCGGTAGCCGCGCTGGTAGTAGTCGCGCTCGCGCTCGCGGTAGCCGCCGCCTCCGCCGCCGCGGTAGTAATAGTCGCTGCGGGACAGAGGACTACACTTAGAAGTACACCTAATCATAACCAACCGCCCTCCTTCTGGAAAACCCCCAAAGAATAGCTCTTGAAATGATGTTGTGGCAATGAGATTATACGACTACAAAAACAGACAAACTTTTTTACTGATGTCGCTAAACTGCAACTCTGGCATGGCCGTGATCTAACAAGAGGGGTTTTATAGTAGTTGAAAATCGTCTGGTAAAAATAAGTTTGCAATACACCCGTTGGTCGAGCGTAATACACCAAACCATTTGTGATTGAATATATCACGATGTTTAGTTTCTTACAAATTCTTAAGGAAAACCTGCTTACGTTGCGATAGTTCCATAACATACAAATAAAGTGAAATTGAACCAGATTACTTTATTGACCATATACTCAATCAGTCTTATCAAATTGCATTTATGCAATATTAGTTCATTAGAACACTTTTTGTATGTCTGCCTTTTGTAAGTCTGTAAAACGCCTCGCTATGGAGAAGAAGCGGCGAAAGAAACTCCATATCGAACATTGATTCGATTATTTGCGTATCGTGGCTCTATGATTGGTTCATAATAATCAGCCTTTGGAAGTCCACTGCTAGACATAGGCCTCCCCCGTTCGGCGTAACTCCTAGCGGTCCTGAGCCTTCCGAATCCAGCATTACATCTTCGTTTTCTTCAGGTCGTCAGACCACCTGGTAGGCGTGCGATCTACGTTTCTTTTACCTAGACGCGGTTACCCGCCACTCAATGACCTTTCTTGCCCATTGGTTATCGGCCGTTTGAGCGGTGTGGCCTGTTCATTGACATTTCAACCCTCTAATTTCTAGAGCTATGTCGGCGACGTTATTGAGTATGATTGGTTACTCGATTTAAATAATAGTGGAATTACTTACTCTCTATCGCGACGTCTATCGTAACCGTTATCGCCTCTGCTGCTGACACTGAAAATTGATGATAGCATTAAATCTGTAACACAGTCGATACATTAAATAACACTATGCTCTATGCTTTAACTGAACGTTTTGTAAACAAAATATAAAAAAAACCCACAAGAGATTACTACAGAACGCAAATGGATATTAAATTCATTCAACGCATGATGTACTAAAAAAACTACTTTGAAAAAAAAAGAGACCTGAATCCATTGATAACCTGCCAAAGTTTTCATAAATACTTTGAATCTACAAATGTTTGTGTCAAAACTCTTCTTAATACCCATATGCATTACGTAAAATGTACAAACAGGCCTTTAGTAAGCTAACTTAGCTCTGAGTAAGCTTACTCTAATTCTATTTATAATATGTTGTTCAACAGTTGAACACCACAGCATTTAAAATGGGGTTCAATGTGTGGCAATATGACAACTGTTGGTGATGTAACACAATGTGTAATGTGATGTTGTTCAACAAAATTTGTGTTTGTTACTCTTTCAAGCTAAAAATTAGCTGGACAAATTAGAATAACTGTATATAAATAAACCATAAACAGGAATAACTCACAGGCCTAACATCATGCCTGTAATCTCCAAAGAGGTAAGCCAGAGGAGTGTAATATTGTCCCACATTGCATCAATGACCTTAACATCCCACTATGGAATAGGTGGTGAGCTTATTACAGTAATACCATAAACCGAACACATATCCAGACTCCCAGCCACTATTGGATAATCTAAATTAAAAAATGTAATAGTGAAGTTATATATGAAAAACTCCATGTAAATCAGTACAACACAATGTTACAAGTAAATGTGTAATTATAAGTTTTCACCAATAACTTACCAACATTTAAAAGTACCCATTAGAACACCATCACCATTGTATTTATTTCAGCTGCTAAATTGCAGAGCTTGTTATGTTTTTCTATAATGACTTACACAAAATGGTATTACCAGATACAACACCATATGGCTTATTCACATTAAATAAGATACTCACGTGGGCTTCCCCATGTAAATGCCCGGCGTGGGAGTGTGAGCGCGCTGTGTGATGGAGTAGTCCACTCTGATGCGGCGCCCGTCGATCTCCATGCCGGTGCACTCATTCTTCGCCACTTTCGCGTCGTCCTGAGACTCGAAGTACACAAAGCAGAAGCCTCTGGAGCGGCCGGTCTACGACATAAACAAAATGCCATGCTTAAACGCTTTGCCGATCTTATCACTGTGAAATATTATTTACAAAAAGATACTGGTTGGAATACAATCAAGCAGAACAATGATATGTTTACTCAACTGTTTTACAATAAAAATGTATTCAATCAATCATTAATAGAACAGAGACCCATTAGACTACTGTCCATTATTGTACACAGATCCACACTTTTTTTTAAACATTCATAAATTATCAATAAGCAAATGTACAGTACATAATATATATTGTTATAACTAGTTGATAAATCTACATGAGCCTACTTACTTCTGTAATCCATTTAGGCTGCGTGAATATAACTACAGAGCATACAGATGATGAAATCAAAACCAAAAATTTGTTGTTACTTGAAAATTTTCACGAACATGGATTACAAACTTTAGTGTCTCTCGGTCGTTGCTTCACGCCTGACACTCCGCGGCCACTACCACGACAGTAACACATAGTTAGGTTCTCTCAATCATACATAAATTGTTATCCTTCTTTTACCTTAGCGTCAATTACAACTTGAACTTTGTCCACGGGGCCGTATTTAGAGAAGATGTGGTTAATCTGCTGTTCAGTCGTGTACAAACTGAGGCCGAACACTCCGAGGCAACGGGACGGTGTTGGATTCTCCTGTTGAGAATGGCAAATAAAACACAAAATCAACCATTTCCTTAAGATGCTGTCCTCGGCTACAATCATTAATATCATATACATATATTGTTAAATAAAAACACTTACAAGATATATCGAAAATAACTGAACTTGCCCCTTAATGGCATATTGCAATGGTATCTGAGACTCACTGGATACTTTAAAAAACAATTATTTTATTGTTTTACCAAATTTTTGATTTATATAACAATCAAAAGAGAAAATATAATAACTGTATGATCATATGTCATATTTAGATTTAATAACTCAAATATATATATGTATATACCCTAATATTAGAACTGGTAATTAACAATATTCCCCAATATTTATAAATAATAAATTGAGCTTTGGTAAATAGACTACTGATGAACATGCACATGTATACTTACAGAGTACTTCTATACCCCAAAACATGTGCTCTTTACAGGAATATTTATTTTTGATGGGTATCGAACCCACAAGCCCCAACTTTGTAATGAGGATGACTCACTGAACCAACTGTCCAGTCAAAAATAATATTAGCAGTCATTGTACATACTTTAAAGTTGAGAATATAATTTTATGTCTCCAACATAGCAGAGAGTCCTTCTGCGGTATGTGCGCAGGTAAAAGGGAGAATACAAGCAAACGAGAAGCGTCAGTTATTGTTACTTAAATGTACACTGAACATGAATTATTATCTTCATTTATTACGGCTACTTTAAAGTAGGTACATACGAAATCAAAAAATAAAAACAAAAAGTAAGGCGAGTGGTGCAACATTCTTATAAGGCGTCGGACTTCGAGCACGGTAATAATCTCTATAATATTATAAAATCGCTGCCTACCTCAATGGTCTTATTAATATGTATAAGACATTTTAAAGTTTTAATTATAGTCATGATTAGTGAACCTAAACCCCACATAAATAATATTTCTTAATTCACTTGTACTTCTGTCCCTTAAAAACATTCTAAAGCGTATTTTCAAACTGAAAGTGTTGCGTATGTGAGACGAACTCGCAACTGCTAATATTGCGGCATCAAAAAAAAAAAGATTGTCAAATATATCTCGTATATAACACAATAATTTTAAATATCGTCAGATGTATCTAGTATGTAATATTTACATGTAAATCGCTTATAGATGCGCCGTTCTTTTTTACTCCCCCGCCCACTTCGTACCGTACAGCAGGCGGGCTCTCTGCTAACTTGGAGACCTATGGTATACAACGAAAATTTCTTTTTAAGCAAATGTGTAATATGATGCTTCCAAACAAAAAAAATGCTAATTCGTAAAAGGTAGATTAGAGTGTTTTTGCTACGCCAAAACAAGTGTGACACACGTAAATATTCCCTGCACATGGTTATTTTTGCTGTCAGCGTAATATTAATACAAACAAAATAATACAACAATTCCATATTTCATTTCTTACGACTCCTAAACCTAGTGTTGTTAGGCGAGTCCTACATTACAATTTGTTCAGTATAAGTGTCCACACATTCGGAAAACCATCTGCGATAGGCCGTGAGTCACGTCCCATGCTAACATTTCAACTTCTTCCTAATCCTTGTCGAAAGCTTTAGGACCATTTTATCCATTGAGCTACCTTTTTTGTTGGTAATAAAAACTTTCTCAATTTGTTACAAATTGGTTATATCTAAAACAGCTGTTATTCTTTCATTAATCACCAATTGTTCATATCAAAGTGGAAGTAAATATCTGTTGATATCATAATGTGTGTATGTAAAACGAAACTAGGACAATATAGATAATAAACTTACAATTAGTTGAAATGTGCTTAGGCCTAGTTCTATTTTAAATACAATCAAAATCTGCTCTAGTCTCCAAGCCGGTCTGTAGGAACAGACCGTAAGCGGAGTGGTAGTGTATGTATATATGGTAGTGTAGACAGGTTAACAATCGCACGTTACCCGATCACTGAGGTGGCGGCGACGCGAGGACATGGGGCTGTGCGAGTGCGAGCGGCGGTAGGAGCCGCGCGGCGAGTAGGAGCGGGAGCGGCTGCGCGAGTAGCGCGACGAGCGGTACCCGCGCCGCGGCGAGCCCGAGCGGGAGCGCGTCCTGGCGGGCGACATGTGGCGCGTTATTACGTGACGTTAATGTACAGCAGCGGATCGAGATGGGTTAATGATAATGATAAACGTTAAAAAAGAAACCTCACGTCTGTTATACCCAAAGAGATAGGCAAAGTGTAATACACTCCCACAATTCACCTGTTATGTTTACATCCCACTATGGACTAAGTGGTAAGCCTATTGCCATAATATATTAGAATATTTTCTGCATAAGATTACTACAAAATATATCTAAAGTTTAATATAATGAAAAATAGAAATACTTTGTAACAACTTCAAAGCATGCATATGAAGTTATAATACTTTTACCTATCAAAATACTACATTAACCAACAATTTTATTTTATTTATTCATCACACCCATTATGTTAGAGATAATTATCAAAGTAAAAGGAACTTGATGTCATTATCATTAAAGCAATTTACAAGGTAATGTTCGACAGTAATGAGGCTAAACATACCATTAGCACACAAAACACTTGACAAAATTTGAGTTACTCAAATATTTTGTGATAAGATTATAAAACATAGTTATGATTCCAATGAAATACAAATTTATATGTTGTTTTACAAAATTAATGTACTTTACATGTGAATTTTCACATATCAAGTTGTGAATGCATAACTAATAAGTTTTATTCTCTTCAAAATTATGAAACTTGTAGGGAAATAGGGGTAATGAGTTTTTACTTTAATTTGCCACATCTAGATTTTTACATACCATTTATTAATTTAATTGCTTATTAAATGAGCTTTAAAAACAAAAAGAACCTAAAAAGATTGCTCTGATGACAATATGAAATATGAAAAGCACTGTTGTAATAAATTTTGCTTTCAAATCCATAGATATGTTTCATTTTAAATCTGTTCATTTGTATTTGCCTGTTTAGTTATTAATAGTTAACATAATACTTTTCTACCTTAAACACAAACACTATTTTTGTGTCTGACAACCATGTACATTCATTTTGCAAATCAGATTTGACTACAGTGTAAATGTAATTTCACAATATACGATACAGTAAATAATTTTGCGCCTTATCGCGCAAGCGTAAAGATAAAGACCAACACAACACACTAACATATTGACAGAACAGTACTTGCAACTTGATAACTTTACACTGTTAATAATAACATACAAATAAATTAAATCAAATATTCATCCTCATTCTCATGCTTTCTTATCTTATTATGCCATTAACATTTACCCCAATCACATTCAACACTTCTTTTAATTAAGAGGTACAGCCAATAATTTAATAGGCAACCCTATATTTAAATAACACCAAGTTCTCAAGCGCTAAGAAAATACTATCATCATTATTATTATATAATCACGCTCGGTTCCGAATGAAGTAGGCAATGAACACAAAGTACCAAAATATCGCTATTTTTACAGACCTGTCGTGCATCTTCCACATTAGAAAATACCTTATTTATATTCGTATATAACTGAAATTTAAGCGATATTCGCCAACTTCACATGAGCATACAAGTTACAAAGTTGCCCTAGTGATAAGCAACTTCAACGAGCGAAACAATTACGCCACAACACATATTTCCACCTAGAAACAACCGAACAGTTCGAGTGGCGCGGCGCGCGCACATAACCTCACTTAAATATCATTACTACCAAGCGTCAGTGTCACACACTGTTTAGCGAATACTTTATCTGTACGACCATTATGCGTGATAATGAAACGATACATTCCGACAAAAATTACGTCACGAGAAAACAAACAATTGTCTCAATACCCCCCACCACTCCCCATGCGGATAATGCAAACATCTATTGTCGTTACTACATGATCATCCTGTGATATGGTGGACAGTGTTAAGAACTATTTGGGAGGCATTTTTTTGTCTGGCATTTTTTTAGGAACCTGTAATTGATATACATATTTATTTATAATATTTGAAAAGATTACATATAAGAAACCTGTGGATAGACAAACAGACAACATTGGGGACAAACAGATAGACACTGTGGGGTTCCCCCACACATCCCCCAATAAACCCATTTAGAATAGATATTTATTCCATTTGTAATACAGTTGTTGATTATAATCATCACATTACAAAAATTAATAAAAGAAAAAAGAGATTGGTGAGTATTACGATGGAAAGGGCCAACACTCAGTCTTGCCATGGGCAGTTGCACACGGCCCCCATTTAACATTTATTTTATACATATAAGAGTATTTATAAATTGATTCTAAAGTAAAAGAAAAATATTTACCAAAATTACAGAAAATTCCTACCGATAGTAACCAAATTTATACAACTATGTGGCATATAAAAGATGTCTACTATGTACACTCATACAACAATCATCCATGTGGTATAGTTAGACATGCAATATACAACACATATGTAGGTATATATTTATAACTTAAGCAATGATTAAAAGAAAGGCATAATTATTTACTGAACAATAATTAAGGAAAAATATCACAAAATTTCTCACTATGAGAGATAAATATTGAACAAAACAAAAAAAGAGTAGGCCAGGATGACAATGAAATGCTACCAAAACTATATGGTGGATATCAGTGATGTAACAAATGTCCTTCTTTGAACATTCACACATTTCACATTTTCTACAGCCTTGCATGTTTTTTATTGTTAAATGTTTCGTGAGTGTTACACATTATTAAGAATTAAGCTGGCTGGACTCACGTGCGTATTATCGGGATGGCCCGCCGATCGCCGCACCTCGGTGTAATCGGCGGGAGCTCATGAAGCACTTGGTATAGGTCCGAAACTAGTCAGGCCATCCTGGTAAAACGCTTGTGAGTCCAGCCGGCGTAATACTTAATATTGCATTTTTTCTTGTAAAATTGACTAGTCTATTTATTGACCGCCTGACTGAATCTCAAGTGGCTTCAAGCATGTTTGTTGCTGATGGGGTCCTCAGTTGGTCCCTGGGACAGGTATGAGTGGGTTTTTCTAACTTGTAACCCTCAGTTATGTGTGTGTGGATTAGTATCTGGTATATGATAATCATGTAACCCTCTTTTCCATATTGGGTTGTAAATATAACTGCTGAAATGTGGGAGTGTACAACACTCCTCTGCCTACTAGTTAAGGGATTACAGATGTCATGTTATGTTTTTAAATTCAATTAAAAATTTAGATAAACTTTTATTATGTCATCTTTAACACAATTCAAATAGTTTTTAAATTTTACCTGAATATTTGCAAGCAAACATACAATTACATTGGTTTTAAACCCCAGTACTCTCGGGTAGTTCAAAAATAACCTAGATTGATCTCGCTCATAGGTCGTTGGTTCTTTTAATATATTTTTTGGTGTGCACTTTACTAGGCAGTGGCACTATGTGACCTACCCAATTATTTGCTTTTACTGTGGGCACCTTAATATATTGATACTAAACAAGTACACATTCACATCTAATAATAGACTTTAAGTTATGTTCTGAACAAATGAACAAATAATTATTTGACATAATTTGTTGTCTACTCACATGATCTGATTCTTATATATTGGCACTTATGGTAGAGATGGTACTTTTTACTAATTGTAATATGATTACATTTTATACCAGGAACAAGACTGAATGTTGACTATAATTTTTAATATAAATGATTTCATTTTTTCGTCATTATTTGTATAAAAATTCTTATGTCACATACTGTACATAAAAGTGCGAACTTTAAATGCAATACTTTGTATTTTTTAAATAAAAATAAGTAGAACTGGTAATAATCATATTATCCTGTTTATTATTTTTACTAAATTATTTCAAAAAAGAACTAATGAACTAAAATAGCGAACTAGTTGAAATAGTCCATTAATGTATAGATTTTTGTACTTTTAAAATGGTAACTATATGCACAAAGACGACACATGAATAAATTTACATTAGTTTAACAACGCTATCAATTTATGGAATGCTTTACTATATAAGTCTAATAGATTAATAGTGCATTCAGTTCACAAAGTTGTATTATAAAATATGAACATATATTAATGAAATAACCTAGCGTTACTAATAAGCATATAACAGAGTACGCTGTATAGAACAAGTTTTAACCGAAAACATTCACGTTGTTTTTTTGCATGTAAATCACATCATTGCGCAACCGTCGCCTTGGCAGCGAGGTTATGCCAATAACCACGGAAACTACGGAAGTAATCTAAGTTATACTTGACCAATATGCTAATACACTGCTTATACTGGCTTATATATTGTCTCATGAGGAAAACTTACGGGCTTCTATATTTTCTGCTGGACGCTTTTGGCGGGGGCGGTGTCCGAGACCGGCTGTGGCTGTGTCCCCGAGACATGGTGGGGGGTTTTGGAACGGGCTCCCGGGATCCGTTGCGAGTTCTCGAACGACTTCTCTGAAAACATTCGACCAATACAACCGACAATGTGAAGCCCCGGCTAAATATTAACGAACACGAGGCGAGGCGCGAACGCCAATTGCGTAGTTAAATATAGTACCTCTCGATCCGACATGACGACTATTGCAGTGTAAACAACAAAAACAAAGCGATTAACACACAAACAATCTAATTATAAACAGTTCCTCAAATAAAAATTGCAAGAGCGCTCTTCGATGCTTCGCAACCAAAGCCAAGAGTTAGAAACAAAATGGCGTGCGTGCAACTTCGATTACTTCGATTCGTCAAATCGTCAAGCATGACGCCTTCGTAGACAAAAGATTTGAAAAATGTATGATTTTAGTCCGTCGCGTGAGCACTGCAAAAAAAAATATTTTGTTCATATTTGTACTGAAAATAAAATGAATAAGTGCGCACATTTAATTATGTTTAATATTAACTATTATACTACGAGATAATAATCACTGGTAATCAATTTATCGTTGCTTCTTATTCACGGAAAAAAACTTAGTGTGACTGTCAATATGTCAAAATTATGTCAAAGCACTCGCGTCAATACTCAAATTGTCATCAGCACGTTCAGTTCGAGTGTCAATGTGGTGCCAATTGAAGCAGAATAGTTAGTATTTTGGTGGTTTTAAAACACAATGACTGTTAATGAACCTCAAAATGATGCTGCTGGAGACCAGCCGCAAGAAAAAACAGCAAAGCAGTTGGAGAAGGAAGCTAAGAAAGCTGCTAAGTTGGAGAAGTTGAAAGCCAAGTTGGACAAGAAGAGCGAGGCGCCAGCTGGCCAAAAAGATAAGCCTGAGGTTGTTTATTATACTTATCGATTTATTCATAATAAATATTAAGCTTTATAATGTTCATATCACCCAAATGTAAGAGTTTTCAGCATAGATTAGTCGGATTGCCTGGTATGCAAGTGAAAGGCACATTACGCGTATTGTTCACAAAATTACATCATTTGGATTTCCCAAGAATTATATCATGAACAAATATATAGTTTTCGACATTCTAATATATTTTAAAATTGATCCTTGCAAGTTCTTTTTATTTTATTTCACTCCATATGCTGCTTAGAAATGCCACATACAAAATCTGAGTTGTACATATATGACAAAGTCACACAACATTGAAACATGTGTGACTTTAAGTTATATATAACATATGTACATGTAATTAATATCTCTTAATGTTTTTATCCACACAATATGGGTAAGCATGATGTGGGACTATGATCATAGCATAATTAGAGATATTAACACAATTGTACTTTCTACTATATAGGTATATAATTATAAATCAATGTCGATGTATTTCTTCTATGAGGTTTTTTATAGATGTTTTCAAATAAATTTTACTTACAATTTAACAGAAAAAAGTAAAGGAAGCCAAGGCAAGTGCAGTATATACGGCCAACACTGCACCAGGTGAAAGGAAGGACATTTCTGGAGACATGCCTGAATCTTACAGCCCACAATATGTAGAAGCAGCTTGGTACGCTTGGTGGGAGAAGGAGGGTTTCTTCAAACCTGAATATGGGGTAAGTAAATAGAAAAATAATATAAAAATTATTGGAAATGAAAATAATAATGTAATTCAGTACTACTAGTACTTATATCTGTAGTCAGTACACACCTCTGTCTATCACTTCTGGGAAATACAGGTGTGATTTTATGAAATAGTTCATGGCTTTTGTCACATACACTTATCAATTTAAATTTGTATTTTTAAAATTGATCTTATACAATATTAATTTATTTGGACTAACATATGAAACACTCACGTTGGCATCTTCTTTCCCAGGATCACACACAATGATGACCAAATTATTATACCTTGTATCTAATTAACTAACTGTAGTTGATGAACTATGTATATAAAGATTGCATTTTTGTTGTAGAGGAAATCAGTTCTAGAAAACAATCCAAAAGGGAAGTTTGTGATGGTGATCCCACCACCCAATGTTACTGGAACCCTACATCTTGGTCATGCTCTCACGAATGCAGTTGAGGATGCCATTACCAGGTGGCACAGGTAACTGGTTATTGATAAATATAGACCATATTTTTTTGAATAAATTTCTAAAAGATATGCTCATCATGATGATGATGCCTGTAGAGTGGTGTTTTTTAATCTGGGTTGCAACCCATAGGGGGTCGCGAAGCCATACTTAGTGGGTAAAAAGTAGCTAAAGGAAAAAGGCAACCTTCACTATAATATAAAAACAATTTCGGGGAGAAGAATGAGTTTGTTATTTTTCAAAAAAAAAATTCAAATCATGGCACTATTTTTATAATGCTAATAATTAATCAAATCACTTTTTAATTGAAGCCTTATTATCTTTTTACCTTTAATGTTACCACCACAAAATGTTGGTATGAAATGACGGATGGCACTAATAATTCTCAAGCTTCCCTAACCATTTGCCTAATCATAAATATAGAATTTTAATTTATTTAATAACTTTTTATCTTTTGATGGCCTAGGGAGTTGCCACAATTATTAGGTCTTTAAAGGTGTTCCTTATTCAAAAAGATTTAAAAACACTGCTTTAGAGGATCAATTATTGAGGCAAATCATGATAATGGCCGAGATCCATCAGCGAAACAGCGAACATTGATTTGATGATGATCAGCATGATACAATCACTAAACAAATCCATGCATAGACAGTCAGTTCTTAGTTATTGTATTTGTAGACAATTAACATTGTCATACAAAGAGATAAAACATGAAATAACTAATTGGTGGATATCATATCCAAAGCAAAGACATATCCTTTATTTATTAACAGAATGAATGGTCGAACTACACTGTGGAACCCAGGCTGCGACCATGCCGGTATCGCCACTCAAGTGGTCGTGGAGAGAAAGTTATGGCGCGAGGAGAAGTTGACGCGACACGACTTGGGCAGGGAGGAGTTTATCAAACGTGTCTGGGAATGGAAAAATGAGTAAAAAATTTGAATTTATTTGAATTTTGCATAGTTTTTATTCAGGAGCACTCACAATAATTCTTCAGATTCCATTGAAATCTAAAAGTCTTGGTTCTGGGTTCAAAGCAGGGGTGTGCCACTAATAGATTTTCTGATAGTAGCTCAAAGTTTGGATATTGGCCCAGTGTATGGCACTAGGCTCACCACATATTCTGTAGTGGGACGCAAACCATAACTAGTGAAACGTGAGTGTATGCTACACTTTTCTGCCTAAACCTTGGGGGATTACAGGCTTGATATTATGTTTAATAGCTAGTTGTATAGTAGGTCCCTAAATAACAGATACATAAACACTAGCGACTTAGGATATCATGAACACTATCAAATTTAACAGAAAAGGAGGGAGAATTTGCGAGCAACTCCGCTCATTGGGCTCGTCGGTAGACTGGTCGCGCGAGCGCTTCACGATGGACCCGATAATGTGTCGGGCCGTCAACGAGGCGTTCATCAGACTGCACGACGCCGGCGACATCTACCGGGCCAACCGGTTGGTCAACTGGTCGTGCACACTGAAGAGCGCCATCTCCGACATCGAGGTCGACAAGATGGAGCTGCCCGGACGGACCATGCTGTCTATACCGGGATACGATCACAAGGTGTGTGTTTCACAATGCTGTCATGAAATGATACTCTTGTTTTTAGTACACTTCTGAGAACCTATGCGCTAGTTTAGGCCGCTATTTTTGCGATATTATAATAAATAAGGTAGTTAATGATAAATAAGGTATTTTTTACATTTTGATCTATGGTTTATATCTTAACGATTATGTACCTAATGTCAGGTGGAATTTGGGGTGTTAGTGCTGTTCGCGTACCGAGTGGAGGACAGCGACGACGAGCTGGTGGTGGCCACCACTCGCGTGGAGACCATGCTGGGCGACGTGGCGGTAGCCGTCAACCCCAAGGACGAAAGGTATTTTTTATATAAGTACTTATATCGAAGAACCAGTTTCTCATTATTCGTTCATTTCATATCATTTCTTTTGCTTAGATTATTTATTCGTACAGGCAAAACTGGCTGTTCTATAGTATTGCAAATAACGATAGAAACGTAACATCACGCCTGTAATCCCCGAAGCGGTAGGCAGAGGAATGTAGTAGGTACAATCCCACATTTAACCAGTTACGTTTACGTCCCATTATGGGATAGGTGGTGAGGCTATTGCCATACATTGGACATATGTTCAGAATCCCAGCCACTAAGGGAAAATCTACGTTAGATAAATCCAATAGTGCCCAAGCTGGGTTTGAACCCAGAAGCTCACGATCGGCAGGCGGTCTTGCAACCAACACGACCACAGAGGCAGTTAATGTCCATAGAATCAGATGATGGCATTAATATATATTGTTAGTATTAATCATAAATAAGTAAATATTAATTCAACAAGAGTATGTACGATCACTTTAATAGAAGTAGAATAGTTGAAAGAAGTTTCTCAGAATGGTAGTCAGTGGAAATATTAATAGCCGATTAGTTTAATTAGCTGACTATAGATACCTTTGAATACCTATGGATACCTTTTTTACATTTAATGCACTTAGTAACAAATTAACTTTAAAACTTTTATTCATTTATAAATTGAAAACGTGTCGAAGATTATGTCACAAATATAATCTAATAGTTGGCGCAATATAGGTATTGAGAAAAGTATATTATCTTACTTTTCCACATTGTAGTGTGCCAATCATCTATGACATAAAAAACACTAAATTGTTGCATACTGCACGTACAATTTCGCCTTAACACATAACTGATTTTAAATTTAGGTATAAACACCTGGTGGGGAAACACCTGACACACCCGATGGTGAAGAGGAAGATGCCCATCATAGCGGACGACTACGTGGACATGGAGTTTGGGACGGGTGATTAATATTCTTATATTATGAAAGCATACATCATCATCATCTGTCTATTAAATAAACTATTATTGTTTAAATTCGGTATAGAAAGGAAATTTGTCATAAATGTATTCAGGTGCTGTGAAAATAACGCCCGCGCACGACCCCAACGACTACGAGATCGGCAAGCGCCACGAGCTGCCCTTCATCACGATCTTCGATGACGAGGGCAGGCTGTTGGACAACTGTGGAGCCTTCTCGGTCAGTTGATTCATGGAGACGAAAATATTAGTTAATCTTTCCGTGCCACCATCTACCATCTACACTTATCTCCTCTTGCTAATATTGTTTCATAAAGACAAACATATTACATAGTTAAGGCGCCATCTACACCTGCTTTAACTTACCCGACAATATTTTGATTTTTCCAGGGTTTGAAACGATTCGATGCAAGGCGGGAGGTGACCAGCGCACTGCAAAAGAAGGGCCTGTACCGAGAGACTAAGGAGCACGCCATGGTGGTGCCGCTCTGCAGCCGGTCCAAGGACGTCGTGGAGCCTATGCTCAAGCCGCAGTGGTAAGCGCTTGGATGTAGCTTGCATGTTACTATGACATTAACGATTTGTTTCGTAATGATTGAATATAAATATATTTATTTAGTATGGAAACCGATAATTCATTGTCTGGCCGTTACAAAATTAATAAAGCAAATCAGAAACTGTGGCGCTCTTTGGGGAAGGACTATGTCCAGCAGTGGACTAAGATAGGCTGATGATGATGATGAAACCAGAAACGTTTTTGTCATGTTCAATTAATTTATTTACAGACTCATTCCCACGACCAATAATAGACGTTGATAACTGACTCCGCTTTTAGTAAATATTTAGTTCGTGGCAAACGACATTGAATTTGTTTTACCTGTCATTATTAAACAGGTACATAAAATGCGACAAGATGGCGGCGAATGCGATCTCGGCGGTAAAATCAGGCGAATTGAGAATTATCCCGGACGTGCATGAAAAGACCTGGTATCACTGGATGGAAGGCATTCGTGATTGGTGCATCTCGCGTCAGCTGTGGTGGGGTCATCGCATCCCCGCCTACAGAGTGACCCTGCCGGAGAGTAAAGTGAGTGGTTATCGAACTGCATAACGATTGAAGTCCGAAGTGCTCGATCAAATTGGTAACGAGCCTAGAATCGCAGAACCGGCTCACAGGAGTCGGTGATCGATTTACTCTATGGCATAGACAATAATTTTCAGACATTAGCGTAAGCATTTATTATTTGTACTGACCCTTAAAGATGGCGAAGTTAGCAACTATTCCCGAGGTACCAAGTACGAAAAATTAAATGATATAATCAGCTTGACTGTTAGTTATGTCATATGGTCCTTTATGATTGTGAAAGGGAGCCGCCGGGCAGAGCGACAGCCACCGGCGGCGATTCTCGCGCTCGGGCCGCAAGAAGGGGCGCGGGCGGGCGCGCGCG
>DWTO01000172.1:0-25457 GCA_018244755.1 Jemadia pseudognetus
CCTTGTGGGGTAGGCAGAGAGCACCGAGTGCCAAATAGCTCTATCCTTACAGACCTGCCGCGCCTCCTCCACATTCAATAATATCATACAAATGATATCTTTATAATTTTTCTCACTAGCGCAACACTATTATCGACAAGTGTTGCTAACGATTATAAAATGTCTCCTGTCGCAACTTCTCGTAAACAAGTTGTCTTTCCGTCTTCATCATCATCCAATTCTATTATCTACGTCCCTTCATTAAAGGTAAATTCGAAAAGTTAAAAAGTGGCTCGAAATGAATCATGGCGTGCGATCCCCTTGAAATATTACACCGAAGCTGGCACCATAAAGCAAACGGCGTGGCACAGGCGATACAACGATAGCGACACTGCAGACCCGGCCGACACCAGAGCGCGACTGCATTCGGAACACGATATACAGGCTGCTTCGAGGACTTTTATTAACTTCGTACTATCTCTATTAAAACAATTAATTCCCGCATATCGTTACTGATAGCGTCTTTCTACTAGAACTTTCTATGCAGTCTTGATATTAACGAGCATAATAGATTTCCTGTTTTATTATTACACAAATAACTCGCTAGCCAATTGGAAGTTGAAATTACAGTGACTTTTAGGTAGGTACCTGTAAGTCGTTTGCTAATGTATATAAGTCGTTTGCTGTACCACTATTGTATAAGTTTATGATTATTTTATTTTGTGGTTTATTCACACTAAATTAATCTATATATCTTACGATTAGTAAGCCCTATTTAAAAAGTGTTGTCCCCTTTTTCAAATTAAGAATGTCCACCAATCCGCCCACATACGATACCTGTCTGTGCATCGTTTATTAGTATCGTAATGAAGCCAATAAAAAATACTAATTAAATTTAATAAAAACATTAAAACAACCGCCTATGTGCGACTCCCACATATTTTACTCACCAACACAGGGACGTAATGAAGCAATTATATATCGATATTTTTATGCATAAAATACTTGGCGGATATCTGGTTGGGACGACAGACGGGTCGTGGAAATAAAACAAAGAATGGAGTTATTGTTGGCGCGGGTAGGTGTGTGCGTTCGGTTATCGAGCTTTTAACCCGACGCGCGACACGCCGAGACATCGACACGATTTATCGCCTCACTAGCCAACCACTCATTTGTATTTTCCCAACGAATAAATTTCGAACAACCCAAATGATTGAATACCGAACGACGACGTCGGTCCTGTACGAATTCCACTAAATACGAAATTGTGAATGTCATCTCTGCCTATTTACATGGCGAATTTTTAATCTATTGATTCAAATTCATAAGCAAATTTAATGTGTTATGTGGTTAAATATTCTAAAAAAATATGATTATTATTTCGATTCGAAAACTAACAAAAAATTACTTTGTTGATATAAAATTCTGCTAATGCTGTAATTTGGCTTTAATGCGTTTATTCTATTAAAATCATATTTTCTCTTCATTGTAAATACGCAAGAATTTCATTAAAATCCGATTGTTTTTAATAACCTTTAACTAATATACTTTATGTGGTAACTTATGAGGGTTGATATTCTTGTTTCTTAACTTGATAGTTGATATGATATTCATTTTGAATTAAAATACTTTAATGTGGAGATTGCTACTATCTGCAATAAAATATGTTCGTGAAATCCAATACACCACAATGAAAAATTTAGTCTATAAAAAATAGAATCGCTATTATCTACATATAATTAAACATTATTTGTTTTCCGTGATTATTTAAAAATTATCTTCTTCCGACGTCCGTAATGGACTCCCACAGATATATCTTATTAATTTTAATTAGGTATGTAGCATCCTGTGCTTAGGATATTTTTATAATTAGGCATTATTTTATCCTAGAATGCCATTCAGGTAATCAGAACTGTACAATCACAGCCATATAATGCAATTGTAACATCTACATATGTAGGTATATGAATCATAACAGGTTTTGCTTCACATACGTTAACTTCTACGCTCCGATGAATAATGATAACCATTATAATATAATATGATAACACAATTTTATAATTCAAATTGAATGTTCACTAATTTTTATGGTATCAGGCTCCACATTAAAAAATTTGATGCCATGAAAGTTTTTGTTTACAGAACACCAGTCGTATATTTACCTAATGTCACAACAAACGATAAAATTGTTTTATGGGAGAGTCGTACATACATTGATCGATGTAGGAAATTGTTAACAGTGATAAAGAAATAGGTATCCGCACTCCCATTGGTTTCGTACTGATAAGATGGCCTAATACGGTCTGCCATTTATCTTTAAGATTAATGAGGCAATTTTCTTAGTTGGCTATAAAAAGAATTGCTAGGTCGACCTTCGTGGCCAGAGTATGAGCCAACTTAGGACACAATCCTTATTCGTGTTTTCCTTTTGGGGGGTTTACAACTCAACGTAAAATGATGTATTTATGTAATTATTTCGAAACCTGTCAAAATTCGTTTAATATATGATATGTAAATGAAATCAATAACATTTTCTTAATTTTTAGTAGGCACGTCTGAAAATTTGCAATTATTGGCATGAAACTTTATATATTTTCATATAATTCAAATTTATTGGGTTTGAAGATTTGCTTTAAGACTTTTTTCGGGTAAACTAGCGAATGGATATGAATTCGGGGATAGCGTAGAGCCAAGCACTGGTAAGACAATCCCATATCCCGCTTATTTCGCATATAGAATTCGGATTTCAAAATTTTCTTTATCTACTTTCCAAATATTTTATTTACATGTCTTCACGCCAGGTCCCTCACGGGGTAGGCAGTTTTTAACCACCTTTATTTAGGTACGTGCTGGTATTGTTATTAATTCCAAAGATAATTAAACAAAATTTCGAGATCTTATCCTAAACATTAAAGTTAATTATAGAAGGTAATTGCATTAATTTGAACTTGAAACAAATTAAACTGCCTTCGAATAATTTTAATTATGTTTCAAAACAGGTATAAAAATGGAGGTCTTATGGGAATGTTTTGTGAAGAAGGAAAATACAAATTCAAAATAGCAATTATAAGGACAAATTCTTCCCCTATCCCGGGGGCAGGATACAGGAAAACAAATTGGATTGAAGTGTCAAAGGTGAAATAAAAAATTTCGTTTTCTTGGAATGGTTTATATTTTGCGATGTCTGTACAACATCAGATGTTTCCTGTAAAATGTAATATTATCTTATATCTATTATAGACAAGAAAACATAATATAAGTATATGAATTTAGTAATTATGTTAGTTATCATTGTAAATTCGAATTTTATGCTAAATAGGTACGTATATTATTCTTTTTATGATAAATGTATTTATTTATTTTATTGTAAGAATGAACTGCTATTATTTCATCCATCACAATAAATTTTCTGAAGTAGATAACTGACAACGAGTCGACCATTTTATGAATGGATGAAACTTTACGACCCATTTTACGAACAGCAAACGTAAGGAGAGCTCGTTGTATGAAGTGCTTGTCATTTTGTAAATAACCTGTTATTATAGCATATTGTTGGAATGTTATTATTTGCTTGTTATACTTATTGAGGAAAATGTAGATAATTTTGATGAACAATCTAAAGTATGTAATTGGAACATTTAATAGTAGGCATTAAATTAATAGTAAAAAACTTCATATCGGCAGCTTTAATTTATAAACACTAGATGATATTTTTGTTTATTATCATTAACAATTTACCGTTCGACTGTTAAACACGGGCCTTCTTTCAGAATGCTGCTTTCTCTGTTAAGTTGTTCTATACGAATGTATGCAGTATGTAACCAATTGATTTCTTGAATTTCTTAACAAGATATATAAGCGTATAAGATATGTATAATGTATATAAGCGATTGCGCGGATACGGAACTTATCCAATACGGTTGCCGCTTTGTTTTCGCCCACATAAATCGGCCGTGTACACGCGCTAACTTATTTTTGTTCGTAGCTACGCAGGATAGATGGATCCAATTCCAAATTATGTCTATCTTGGGAATTAACGGTGGGACGGGGATTCCACTTTATCCAAAAAAGTGTAGAGGGGCCAAGAGGGCGGGCAGGGAAGGGAACGGATGGAAGTTATTTTGGAATTATGATTCCGGATGCGTTGCGAGAGCGCCGTGTGTTTCACGCCTCGTTTCGTCCTAATATCAGCGGCCTGCAACCGTTTAAGCTGCATTCGAGCGCAATATCATATTCACGCTGAAATATTTATACACCTAGCTCCAGTCGGAGCTGTTGAAAGTATTGGGTTATAAAATTCGTGATCCCTACCAATTTCGGCTAATAGAATATTTAATTTTTGGTTTTAAGTCCTTTTTATTTTAAGTTTTGTATTATTGTATCATAATACTAAGTTTCTTAATGGGTGGGTAGGCAGAGGACACCGAGTGTAAGTATCTCTATCCCTACGTACTTGATATTTTTCTTCTTCATTAGTATTTTCATACATGCATCCAAATATCTGATACTTCTGAGTCCAGCATCAGTTATAATCGATAATAAATAATATTCACGATTTTAAATAAGTACTATGATTTTATCAATTAATGATACTTAAATGATAAACGTAGTCTTGGCAAACGTAGCGTAGGACGCCCTCCGGCTGGTGGAGCGACGAGATACGCAAAGTGGCTGGCAGCAGTTCGATGGGAAGAGCTGAAGATCGAGCTCAGTGGCGTGCTAATGGAAGGGCCCATGTCCAGCAGTGGACGGGAATAGGCAGATGATGATGTTGATAATGAAATGTTAAAAATTAATTATACATTTGGTAATATTTATTGTATTCATGTTTATATCCACATTACCCGTTATTATGTAGTTCTTTGCTGATCATTCCTATCGATATATTCAGCCCAACACTACTCATATCCTGTCATAACTATGAAGGTATATAAATAAAAATAATAACAAGCATTTCTTATAAATAGTGAAAAAATAAACTGATAACATCTTTAATTTTTATGAGATGAAGCACTAAAAAAAAAGTTACTCGCAAATCTTACAACCCTTTGCACTTTGAAGTTACGGCCGCAAATTAAACCGTCTACCTAAAAATGCAGTACGTGTGTTTTAATGGGGTGTCACCGGGGTTCTTAAGTATTCCGCCGGCCCACCCCATAATACCCCGTCTCCTTAGTCTGGCACGTCCTCCCCGTGATATATTAGTCCCAGTTCGTCGTACATAATTTTGTAGAGGGTGGCAACCGCCTCACTCCCTCGCCCGCGAGCGAATCGTCCGATCCGTACAATACGATGCTCTGTTTACTCAGCAAAAATTGTTATCAATAACCCCCCTCTGTAATCAAATTTAAAATTATTGAGACCTCAATTTTCCAATTGCAGCCATAATATGTTGATAGTACTTGAACACATTTGTAAATATTACTGTTCAACAAAAAATCCTAATTTAACCATGTATTTAACAGTTGTCTCTAGCATAATCAAGATAATTAATACTAACGACCGGCTTATATTTGCCATAGTACCTACCTATATATTTTAAGAGTTTTATGGTTCAGCTCCTAAGCACATACAATACATCTGTATGCCATTATTTTTCGAAATTTATTCAGATTAAATCAAGTAACATTTATATTTTATACATGTAACATATCTAAGAAATACGGATTTAATATCAACGTAGGGTACATACAATTTGGTAAATTCGTCTATTCTGCAACTTGATAATCATGACTGACCTTAGTAGTCAGGGCCTACTAGTCTTATTTCAAAAGTCCTATTCAAGGTCGCTTGCAAAGGTCTATAGGCGATAAAGGGTATTTCTAGTTATAGCTTGCTCGATTGCTACTCTCTTCATTTAACAAAATCTTAATCCATATTGTATATTAATATTAGTGTATAATGAATGTTGGGAATACCTGAGCTTAATTAGCAACGAGTGCATCTTGTATACTTATAGCAGGAGATTCTTGAGTGCTTTACAAATGAGGATATTGGCAATAGCTTCGGATGTAGCAGAACGGTATCGAAGCACGTTTTGTTCGAGCGGCGAAACTTAAACGTTCTCAGCGGAATATAACTTACGAAATCCCTCCGCTATCGGCCCCGGGTTATAGACGAAACTGTTTAACTGCGTCGGTATTGATGAGTGTAATGGACATATTGGTTAGTCACTGTGAAGTTATTACGCGCGTCTATTTTAAAGGATATTCCCTTTAATAATATGTACTGTACAAATTATTATGTCAATAATAGGTTGAGTTAGATTCATTTCATAAATGTAAATAAAACTTAGATTATACATAGGTACATATATGCGTAATTATCACCATCATCAGCCTATTGTAGTCCACTGCTGGACATAGGCCTCCCCTGTGGTTTTCTGCCCATAAAAGCCACTCGGCATAATATGTGTAATACGTAGTAAATAAATTAATAGGTAGGTATGTATAAAATATTGTAAATCTCGATTTTAAATTAATATTAATAATAACGCACAGAAACTATTGTTAATGTAATTTTGTAACAAGTTTTGACAAAAACCGTGTGGTTAACATAGAACCTGAATAATATTATTTTATTGAATAGTAAGTACTTTGTCTATCTTGGTTGAAATTACAATAAATAAACGTTGGTAATTTTTATCTTTCGCGTCCGCTTTTCCTTATATCCCTGTTATCATTATTATTGATTTAATAAGCCCGACATATGAGCAGCTATAAAATAGTGCGAATAAATAGTTTTATAATACTTCAGAATAGCTTTATTTCAGGTTTGACTTTAAATAAAATTAACTGTGTCTTTTGATAATGCATAATTTTAGTCTATCAACAATTCCCAATATATGTATTAAAACATTACATTGATATGGAGAACTTAAAATTAATTATAGATTAAAGTTAGCACATTACTTTGTATATAATACACCAAAGTTTGCCTTCGCGGTGTAATAAAACTTCATTACTAAGACACTAGAGGGCTGTACATCTTACTTTCGCGCGTCACTATGTAGAGCTACATATTAAATGTAGAGATCAAATGTACGCAATTCTCTTTGTATTGTTTACAAATATATGCTTTCAGAACAAATTAAACATTTTGTTGCAATAACATTTGTTAATAGTAACCACATAGAATTTGTAGTTCTTTATTAAGATTTTAAAACGTTAGATACATTACTTATAAGCTCGTTTTTAACGGATATCTTTAAATATGAAATTGCTTTTGAACTTAAATTTATTACTTTTAATTGTTATCTCTCTACCTATTTAGACCGTAATTAAATATTTTTTAATTAAGTTTATATTAATATAATAATAATCTTACCACTCAAGACATATTTCAAAATACGAAAGATCAGAGAAAACTATATGTACACAAAACAAACAGCACAAATCAAGACATTCCGCAAACTACGACCCATATTATTACGGATGGTAGTATATTAGTCCATTAGTTAAATCAAGCAAAATTTCCCCTGTCTTGGCCAAGTTATTTGTCATGTACTTTGGGGATAGCTACTTAAGGGGGTTATCCATTGGCGAGATAAACTATCGCATTTTAGACGATAACTTTATAGATGATTAGATCACTAGCCTTTCAGTTCTAAAATCGCAGAAAAAGGCTCGTCTGGTAATTAACGTATTTGGCTAATCGAATGATCTAGAATCAACAATTGCACTCGTTATTTGACGTACGTCTTAAGGGCGCAACACTGCGTCGACTTCATTGTGTCGACAATAAATTTTAATTTGAGGTACATGCGACATGTCGCCGAGATAGCGCGCAGACAATCAGAGCAATAATTCTGTCTATTTGTCTACGGTATATCGAATTAAGTTGTGATTTTAGTAAACATAAACTTTATTGTGTGGCCGGTAATGGTTGATTTCTACATATATTTATGTATAAGTTGTAATTGTGGGTCAAAATTTAAGTAATAACCGACATTAACCACCAAATACAAGAAAAATAGTTGTTATCAACTTATCATTTTTATATCCAATAATAATAGCAAACTCTATTGATAGGATCTATATAGGTACTTCTACGCGAAGAGAAATCTTTGGTCCCCTTTTAAAGATATCCCGTGCACGGAGAAGTGTGAGGTTCGGTATAGTTATAGTTTATATAAAGAAGCAGTGCAGAAAGCTAAAATATGTATAATCTGTGTTAGAAATACATTCAACTATATGAAATATTCATGTTGACACTAACAATGTCAATATAGAATGATCAATTGTAAAACGGCAGCGCAAATTACATAATTACATAGATTTATATTCTTTGATATAAGAACCTCAATAAAGTTAACTTAAAGTTAATTCTATTGCGGCCGAATTTCGACCACTGCTACTGATACCAATAATTTAGATTGTGTCAATTCATGGTATTGCTCAATTGGAGGTGAGTATGTGAGCGATTTTGAAATATAATGGTGTAGTGTGTGCATTAAGTCATTAGAAAACAAGATGGCGACCGCGCCGTAGATCAGCACGCCCACGCGCCTTCAGCGCGAGCCCTGATTGTTTATAGCGACCCTACGGACTACAAAATAATACCAGTAATAGCAATGTTGTGTGCCAGCCGAACTTTTGATCTAGTGTCCTTGTAAGCCTATTCATTAGCGGACTCATTTAAAATGAGCTAAGTGACAGCGAAAATTGAGTAATGCATAGCAAGAATAACGATCCAGCAATAGATACCTACGTCTTGTATTTAGTATCAGCTCACAATACAACAACATTCGTATCGTGATTTAAACGAGATTGAGAACAATGTTACTCAAATAGATCAATTTGATTGAGAACATTGAAATAATATTACGTTTTCGTGTACGTTGAGTATATTTAAATAGAAATTTAAAAATGGAACAAAAACTGAAGCAATATAACGCATGCAAATTTATGAGTTTAAATGGCATTCAAACACGCATTTCATTTGATGCTAAAAGACTTCCGGTCCTTTGAGGCGTATCTAATTTTACATTTGAATTTTTCTCAATATGAATTCTTTATAGAAATGGTAGTAATAAATAAGATGCAAGCGAAATCCTAAGAAATGAGTAAATTTCAATAAGCCCTCTTATTATACATTTTTCCGTTAAATGCTTCGAGGGAGCTTTTGGAAATAATAATAAATAATTATGTAAATGTTTGTGTTATATACATATGTTATTAAAAGCTTTGACTAAGCTTTTATACATAATAATAAATAATGTTATAAATTTAGGTGTACGTAAATATTTATTCCGAACTTTTATTGAGCTTTTGAAAAGCCGAAGCTTTTAATGTTGTGTTGTTTTGATTTGAGAGGTACTCCATTAATTGTCTGCCTACTGTACAGTATATTTGCAATGAAAAAATTATGAATACATGAAAGTTATGTAGGAAACTCCATGGAAGTCCATGTGTCTGAGCGACCGCGTGCCGGCATGCGAGCTGCGTGCGCCGCGGGGAATGAAGACGTTAAATTATTTAGTTAGATGGCTGTTTCTTTATGCATGTACGTACTAACTTCGGAATACATTCAATCACGCTTTTAATTAGTACATATTCCGCCTAGATTTATTATTACGATCCTGATTAAAACTGTCTTCTAAGACCTGTGAAGTTTGCTAAGCTGCACTTGGCCAGCGTGGCAGACTATGGCTTAACCCTCTCGCCCCGAGGGAAGACTCATGTTCCAGCAGTAGAATTATAAAAGGGTCAAAAAGATTATAACTGTTACATCGTTGCGCCAGGTCCCTTACTAGATAAGCAGTGAGTGAGCAGTGTCCTTACTTACCTTGTTGTATTCGTGTATTAGATGTTTATACATTAAGTTTTTTTAGTATAATACCAACATATAAATTAATATTGCCATACATACTTAATTTGACTCTGTAGGTACTTAATTGACAGAATGAGAATTCATTCTCCAATAGACTTAACAAAGCTCAATACACTGAAATAATTTTTCACTATTTACCTGCAGTCAGTTGAGGTCGAAATAACTTGCAGTAACAATAATCTGCAATAAGAGCTATAGGTATTGCGAGTGAAATGTATACAATTCTAATGTAACTTAATTTGAAGACTAAACTTTAAAAAAATATTAGTGTAATTAATTCGTTTTTAATTCTACTATATAAGTAAATTTTAATGCCAATTTTGTAAGTATCATAGCTCACACCAATAATATTAAGCTCAAACAATAAAACATAGTCGGGCAATATATCCGAGGCGGCTTTAACTGTAGTATATTATTTAATATTAAAGATCTTAAGGTAAACGGGGGAAGTGGCTGCAGTTCTGCGATAAGGAAACCTCCACCCTACCTCCCCCCACCCGCTCTTTTTGGGGGGTGGCAGCGCCTTAAGAGCAGCCGTACTTCAAATTGCGTTTAAGTTAGATAGCCAGTTTGATACATTGCCCCCATTATTGCATATCAAAGGCCTTTGATAAGGCATTTGTGATAAAATGTGTGGCATACATAAGGGTTCTTCTTCCACTTACATTTTGACGTAGTCTACGATTGTAGAGATTGCACAGAGAAACCGTATTTACCTGAAACAAAAAGAAATCGTTAATTACTTTACAGTAATAATTCATAGGTATAACCATTTAAAAAATATGTAATATCAACAATTACGTAAAGAATATAATATATTACTAGGTATTGATGATTGTTAACAAAAATAAATTTTGCGCTAAATGTTAATAAAGTATTGTGAATTATTTGATTAATTTTTGAATAAATAGTTTGAGAACGTAGTCACTGAATAAAACCATTATAATATATACACATCATATAACTTACTACTGTGAGTTTAATAACCATACAGTAGCAATACATGGGCTGTATAGTTGAATATTCAATGCCTACAACAATAATTGTATACGCTACATAGCACTCTACATTACGCATCCGTAGCGAACGGTAGCGACAACGATAATATTGCCATGCCTCTAGGGCCAACGTACAGCCGATACGTCGATCGCCGAGACAGATACGATTGTCACAGTTCAATTTAGTAAAGCACGCTCGTGTTTCCTAGCGACATTAAGAGCAACGACACCGAAATATTTTAGAATAGAACCGTTGACTTGGTAACCTCGAGAATTAATTACAGTATGATACAGCTTAAATAAATCTTTACATACTGATATTGTTTGTCTCTAATTTAACGACGACAGTCCCTCATTAAGTTCATTAGTTTTATTTAAAATCACAATGGCAACTCATATGCAGTAATTAGATATATTAGTATATACCAATTTTAATACAGAAAAATGTAATTCAAGTTCAATTAAAAAAGCGTAGGTAATTAATGGGCAAAAAAAATATTTCGTTTAAAAAAATTGTACAAATTTTTAACTTTTAATATGAATTGTAACAATGAAACTTAATTGTGTAATCTTAAAACTTCCTATGTATTCCAAATTCAAAATAGCTAGCGGCGATACAGTATCGGCGGACAGATTAAACATCGGAGGCCAAATGAACATGCGATAATTTATCGCACGTACCCCCGTGTGTATTAGCTGTATCCGACTAATGCCGGCTTTCGATATTCGGCGCTCGGTCGCGATTCAGTATTTACGAGCGAACGACTCGCATTAGACTGTCGGCCCGTAGGTAAATTAGCACAGATGCTCGCTACTGTTACTGTGATTCATTCGAAATTGGCTTTCAGCGGGAAAAAACGGTCCAGCCGTTGCGGTAGACGCTATCTAGGGATTGGAGCTAAATAGCTTTTAAAAGTACTCCCCCTTTTTTCTTCCCCTGCACTGTTCACCTTTTATTCTGTTTGCTTTCTTCCGCATACACTAAATAGTGGCAAATCAAGTGAGAAATTCTAACCAGTTTTAGCGAGAATTTAAACGGCTTACGTTCAACTGATTTGTTTTTATTTATTTTCGGTTCAATCTGTTGTATATATGGTATGTCTATGATAATAAGTCTTTTAGTTAAAATTAATTTGTGTTTTCCTATTTGTTTGTGTCATAGATTGTTAAAGTCTTTAACTCAGTTTGAAACTAGTCTAGACTTGTTTTGCCTATCTAGAGTCGTTAAATCTAACTAATGATAGTAATTAAATTACCAATTAAATGAGATTATAATCAATGTATAGGTCTAATGAAGAAGAGTGTGCATTTGGCACGTATCCCTTACAAAGGGTAAATGTATCAAGAAAGCGTAGAGACGATAAACAAGTACCGTTTGCAATTAAATGACGTAATGTTGTTGTGGCATTACGATCTGTGGCAACGCCTCGTGATGACTATCGCGCCGGAAGGGCCTTTGCGCGTGTTCAAGATATACGTAGCTACCATTGGATGAAATGTACATCTAATTGGACGATTTATGAGTTTACTATGACTATTCAAATTCCCTAGTTTTTGTAAATACGACAAGTAAATTAACATCAAGCGTTTGTCTGTTTCAGATCAATAAATTCAACCCACACGTACTGTGTATTTGAACGCCAAATGTAGAGCTGTAGAGAAAGGAAATAAAAAGTATAACTCAAATACTATAGAGATAAAAGAAGAACGTATCAAGATAACCGATAAGGTAATTAACATTATTCAAAGTGGTAATTTTTATAATATTTTCATCAATATTGCAGACAATAAAATCATTTGCAAAGTGACATAAAATCGTGAATATATTGACCGAATGTACTGCGGTCGGGAATTTTATTTTTAATGAACTGCAAATGACAGCCCGTGAAATGCACAAATGTTGCATTTCCCAATAATGAACCGGCGAAATTACCTTTAGTATAAATAATCCGTGCCAAAGGGTGGCTTCGATGCGCAGCTACTGCAAATCAACCCCCTCCAGCCCACTGCAACCCCACCAAGGGTTGTCGACGATAAATAAAATTCACGTTTTAACAATAAAATGCATTTTCCGCAAATGCTCCCTGTGAATTATTGTTCGGGCTTTACGAGCTTAAAATTATATGGGCACGTGAAATTCGATCTCGATAATACATGCGCCGTGCACACTGCACTATTTTCCAACTATACAGTTTCCGACTATGAAATTTAAATCACGGAAAGATTAACTGCACTTTGTGTGCGCCAAAAATATATTCGCATCTGATGAAACTTTTATTGCCAAAATTGCCATTCACATTCACAATCCGATAAAGAGATAAAACAAAAAAAAAAGGTAAATAAATGCAAGATTTAAGTAATACGGTTATGTCTTTTCTAATGCACTTTTTCATCGTCTGCAGTTGGGTTGCACCCTCGAAACCACTGCGTACCAAAATAACATGTCACGTACCGCCCCTAAACACTACTTATAAAACATTTCCCGGAGGAAAAAACAATGTTTTATTTCCAACAAAAATAGATCACACGAGCGGTTGATGGAGAACCAATGGCGAGCGTCCCTGCGGCACAGATGGCGACACAAGCGCAGAGATAGCAGAAATATGAATTGTGGCCTTCGATATTTGTCACTTGAATTACAACCCCCGGCGGACGCCCGGACACCCGGCACGCCCGGATTGCGAATCGCACCTCGTTTACAACATGATCTATTTTTTCCCGCCAATTTTCGGCCACTGACTCTCAAATATTATCCACTCATTGATTGTTCTGAACCAAACTACGTAAATAACATCTGCACCCGACTAGAAGCATCCACAATATAGGTATTAGTCGGCATTCTAATTTTAAACATAATATTTTTAAACTGCGACGAGCGGTTGAATCATAGTCTAAATAACTAATATGTGGGTACGAAACGAACAAGGGAATCGTAAATCGCGAGAAGACCGCAATTCGTTTCAGTCAAGACGTGTAGCATTGTAAACATTATCGTTTTATTTGGCTGTTTGTGTTACATTCTAAAATTGGATTACCAGTGCAATATTCTCTTATACACTTTAAGTGAAAATTTAAATATAGGTACCTAATATTAGGAACAATTGTATCTACTCGTAGTATCAAAGTAGTACCTACTAGCATTATTTCGTTTTACGTCCAAGCGGTATAATTAGCCGCCAGTAATATTACTTAAACAAAATCGATTTTTATGTTATTGTATTATAGGTGACAAAAAGGTACTGGAATGCATCCCCTTACAACCAGTCCCCCATTATTAATACAAGCTACCGCGATGGTGAAGTAATAAGTAAACAAAGCCTGTAATAACGCACAGTCACACCAAAGAAACCAATTTGGGAAGTATTTGTAAACGTCAAATATGTTTGTGCCTACATATTTATTGTAGGCATCCCTCACGTACGGGTAAATAACGGAGCGGCGACGAAGAGAAAAGAGACACAGGGAAACTATATAAACCTACGTCTTATATAAGTTACGCACAAGTATCAAATATGGGCTTTACGTGGTCATGACATGAGCGATTTTCCTTTAATCCGTGATTTAGGTGTATCATTCTGTTACAAGGCGAATACGCACAGAAGTGGAAAACTGTGCGCCACGTGCGAATGATTCATTGCCGTCCCTTAATTAAAGAAGATTTTAATTGTATCGGATGTCTGTGAAAGCGAAAATAATGCACTCCTAAATTGGGGTTGGAGCGGAAAATTTATTTTTGTGAGCTGTTCGAATACACAGCGTTGCGTGTTCCATCCATCTTTGGAATATTGGCTCAATGGAGGGTATGTACTTCCATGGTTTAATACAAAAAGGTGAAAATTTATGCGTATTACTGGTCACTATTTATTCCTGCGTATATAATAGACTGTAGATGTAAATTTACAAACACGTCATTTTTATTTTTATTTAATAATAACATTTTTTATATCTCATTATTTACTTTACATTACTTAAGTACAACACACTAATAGTGTAATCTGATTATGAGTACGATTGTAAAATTTTTCTTTCTTTCTTTTTTTATTTAATAATAGGCTTGCTTATGACTGCTGTGCCATCTGATGGAAAGCGAGATGGAGCTTAAGATTTAGCACGCTTGCCTAGAAAGTGCTTATTCACTCTTATATTGAATAATACCAGGATATACAAATCGGGAAAATAGAAGGCGGCAAGGAATTACACTCCTTCGAAGTCTATTACAGAATTTATTTAGCTAACCGTTGTGTCAATTCAATTCTGAGTGTAATTAAGTGAACGCTATGCATTATATAAATATAAAACATTTACCACATTACTATCTCCCCAAACTTGAAACGCATTTAAACCGGCAGATTCATTTGGCGTGTAAAGGCAAGCTGCCGGCAACTTAAAATATCTTTCTTAATTACAAAAGCCTTTGTTGAACGTATCTGATCTATGTAAACAGAAGGCGAATGTTTTAAATAGCGACCCAACAAATAGGTTCCGGTTGGGAGAAATACGCGAAACTCCTTAATGAAAGAGTATTTAAAGGGTTCCAGAGGGCCGATATAAGTGCCATTGACTTTTTCATGTAATTGTTCGCCAGCTGTTCTTGTACATAAAAAAAATTACACATTTCTTTGTAATATAATTTGTCATTAAAATCAATAGCTTATAATATTTAGAAACATGCAATTTATTTGTATTTAAAATTAAGGTTCGTTACTAATGTAACGTAAAGTATACACTTTACGTTCTTCTGTTTATACAACAGAATTATGAATTTAAAGGAAACACGTCTGGTTTGTAATGATATTAAACGCTATGTCTTATCGTAAAGGACCTGGCGAAACTATATAAAACTAATATAGTCATAAAATAAGTTATTTATTTTCATAATTGTTTATCACCAACCAATAAAGTTAGTTTCGTGATGGCTTGATTTAAAAAATATAGGTATTTTAACATCAATATTCCTAAATTATAGAATTCAGTAATTCCTACTCAATATATACAATATATTCATTAATATCCTAATATTCAGTATATTGAGCATTCTGTGCTTGTTATATCATGTACTGTTGACATTCACAGCTCATCCTTGAATGGATACCGAGTGGGACTCGGGTCCTGAACAGAATGTTAGCATGGTGTACCCAGTGTATAGTACAGCGGCAGTTCATTTGGCGAACAATAGCCGCTCCCGCCGCGACACGGGATAAATTGAGTCGAGCACAGCGTTACCACAAGTTAGCCAGATTACGGAACCCAAAGTAAAATAGGCTTCTTCTTTTAGAACGTTGATTAACTTTCATAAATACTAAGTATCTACATTATTCTTAAATTATTTAAAGCAAACATAAAATTTTCATTTCATATAACTTCTGAATACTTCTTGATAATATAAAAAACTACGTGTATAGCGCGACTAACATTCTTAGTTGCCGTTAGACAACATTTTTGAACAAATTGGAATTGGAAAAATCCTGATAAAATTGATGACGTGGCTATTCTACTGGTCCCGCTCTCACCCGTCGCGGAAAATTGGGGAAAATCGATTTAAATATCTAGAATGTGACGTTTTATCTCGATCGAAAAGTTTGCTCGAACCCCTTCGGGTGTACAGTAAAGATTTCTGCATATATTTTCAGTCGTATAAAATACATTTAGCTGTAATGCTGAATCCAAGCTCTCGTTCCAAAATAAAATATAACGGTTCGATGTATTTTTCATTTCAAAACCCACGTGATATTAATAAAAATTGTAATTCAAAATGTCGTAATTTGACTAATCAGGTAATAGCGAAGAAATGTATTCCCCATATTTTCTGAATATTTCCGAAATGGCAATGTTATAAATAGCTGTTAATACTTACACAGCTTATAAATACAGGTATGTGACATACAAAAAGCCGTATCTTGTGTAACCAAATTTTATTTTATATTTTATTTTATAGATTGTCTGGAAAATAATGGGATCGTCGTTGATTTTATTACGTAATACTTTTGAGGCTGACTCCCTTCTCACAATGACGAACATTAAGATCTAGTCAGCCACGCTACATAATTTATAATTATTAAATACATGATACAAACTCTAAGTAATTTTATGAATAAAACATAATTTGACATCGTAAATGCGGCAACACGTTAAATCTCTCGTTCATTGAATTTTAACTATTGAAATAACGAACGAACTTCAACACTATAATATCAAAGTGCCAATTAAGAGTGCGAAGTGTGAAAAGGCGAAGGGTATTATTGCATGAGATCTATTTAGATAGAGACGCGTCGAGAAGCTCGCAGTTGCAGATTCATCTCAGGCACGCGAACTGAGGACTGCTTTACGTATTTGCGACCTGTATTCGCCCTCACTTTTAAATGTTTTTGTTTTTTTATAAAATTTTATAGCACTTTTTTTAATATACCAATTACATTTATTCAATGTGAATGCTTGACTACACAGTACCTACATGATTAACACTGATACTACCGCTACTATACTGACTTTAATTGTCTTAAGTGTAAATTATTTGATACCGATACCTACAAAATACTTTATATTTGTTAAAGATAAATATCAGTTTTTTATAAGCAGGAATTTGTCATATAATTAACAATTTTTCACTAATCTGTAACTAACTTCTTAACTCTAAACTCTTTCGCTTACATGCCACGGCACATAAATCTCAGCGTACACAAACCTTGCCTAAAAGCCCTTAAATCCTGCCTTATTTAACTCAATATAATAGAATCACCTCGGATTGCTTTCCGATATTTACTGTTTGATTTTTCCCCTCTAGTCGAGATTTGGTGCGTTTACCCGAAAGAGGCGTGTACCGGTTGATGGTAATGGCCGGTGGGGCCGAGGATACGTAACCTTTCTAATTAACAATTTGCCCTACAGTGTATGAGGTGCTACTTGATTATTTTACGAGATCCACCTTTTTCGTTATAAACAGCGCTTTCTGAAGTTCTCTACTCGCTAAGTCAATGTTTTGGAGACGTTAGTAGGAAAAATTGTCTAATCTACTATGTAGCTTCACTTTTTATTATGCTAAGTCACGTAAACACGTACTTAAGTAATTTAGACTGGAAACCAATAAAAACATTTTATAAGATAAAGTGAATAATTCATAAGCGAATTAAATAACAATCGCTTAATATGCATTTATATTTAGACAAGCTGTATGTTGTACATGTAAAATACAGAAATATACGTATAAAAAGGATTCAAAATGATTATAAAATATTTTTTACCTAATTTAATAGCCTGAAATAACAGGTAGTTGGAGAACGTTAAAAACATCTCAATTTCTGTTCCTAATCCGAATTTCGACTATTCGCAATTCAAGCATATTTCTTTTGGATTTTACATCGCAATACAAAATTTTGTCATAATCCGTTTAGTTAGGTATACATTTTTTTTTATTCTTGCTTAAACCACTATTAAAATTTTCCCGTGGGATTGAGAAATTTTCCCATTATTAAAATAGATAAATCTCTCTATATTCTTAAAACTTGACCCTAACAATACATACAATCGCCATACCAATTGTCTTTTAAATTTGTCCTAATTTTTTCTCGATGAAAGAATATAGGTAGGTACTATTTATAAAATCACATTTAATTATTGTTTTATAAACATTATCTTTAAATCTATATAATATTCGTGACATGAAATAACTACTGAAAAATGTACAGAATATATTATTTACTTCATTTCTGGATCATGAGGTACATAGCTATATGGACAATATACGCACGTTTAACTTTATTGAAGATTTTTGAGAAAAAAGTATTTTTCAATGTCTAATACATAGAGCCTATTATGTTATTGACGATTTATTCGTTACTAAGTATAAATGTAGTAGACACATCAAGACAAAGTAAAGTAACTACGGCCCTGCACAATCCATTTAGCATGTCTAAATAAATAAAAAAATAATAGAATTGTGCAAGTTTATTGGATTGATCATGCGCAAATATTTATTGATGGGGACGCAAGGGGCCTGAATTTATTGTAAACCCATGGCAAGATACATAGGTAACTCAACTAAAATGACATCGATGTATCGGTAGCAATCAGACAAATTGGCTCCGAGCCCCCTCTAACGGAATTAATCCAATATGTAGGTTTTCTTACCGAGACCACTTAGCTAGGGAAATATTGATGACACAAGGGAGTAACAAATTTAAGTGAAATTCGTATATGTTATTACTTGGCAGGCGATTCGATAGCCACAAAGGAAATGTAACAAAACCTACAGACCATGTTTCTTTAGTAAATGGTTCAAAAAGAGGTTAAACTGTTGCTGTTTGCTGATTTCTGTTACAGACTATTAACAGTTTTATAAACTTTGAATGTAAAATAAATTCATGTACTATCTTAACATTATGACGTGGAGCATTATTTAATTAAGCATTTAACATGGACATTATTTAAGTTGGATTGCTCGCTGTTCTGACGCGTTGGTGGATCGCAGGCGATCTGCGAACTGAAGAAACGCCGGTAAGATCGGTACTCGGTTACGTGACCACTAGTGGAAACTTTTGACGGATTCTTCGTAGGGAACGTTTGTAATCTATTTCAATTTTGATCGTTAGGAAACAAATGTTAGAAACCATTGTAACATGAATTAAAGTCGGTTTAAAAACATCCAACGGAAGAGTCGACCAAGGACCGGAATGACAGCTAACTCAAACTAGAGTAGTTTTGTAAAGTGGGATTTTCGTAGTTACAAAAAAAACAGTTCCCCATCAGAGCCACATTAAAAGGATTGCAACAACGATAAACTTTATTGTCCATAAACTTAAAAAAAACATTTGTTTCTTCCTGTTAATTCATAACTTCGAAAAGAACAAGCGAACTAAATACACGATTTCAACTTCCGTTTGATAAGCAGCGGATCCCTAAGCGTGTGTATTTCAGAATAAATATCCCACAAATCCACCTTTAAATAAACAGTATGGGGGCATAACGTTTGTGCCTCATTTCGGTTAACGATGCTTAAGATATTTATTGGGGGATGAATTGAGTTTCAAGATATTACAACCATTTTTGATGCTTCTCGCACTTTTAGCTGCATGAAATTAGGGGAAATCTACAAAAAAAAATTTTTCGCTCCAGATATGCATGGAAAATGTGGGATTATTGTTTATTTCGAGGTATAATTAGGTTGAAAAAGGGCCCCATATCAGGTTCATGTTTCAGCCAAAAGTCAGCTACCGCTACAGCTAACATTCATTTTAAATCACCTTTAAATAAAAAAAGAACTATTTGTAGTAAAAAAACAATATAAATACGTCAGGCACAAAAAAAAATTCTGGCACCCCTCTAAGAAGAACTCGTTATCTAATTAGAAGAAAGCCTCCACAAGTCTTCTAACTGCGAGCTAATCACAAATTAATGAAGGCTTGTACTGGAGTGTCGTGGCGCAATGATAATTCCACGCCGCCCTGCTGAGCTAAGAACCTCATCAATTATGGTGGAACCACCCCCAACGGTGACCTGAGTGAGTACGCTTCCATTCAGAACCAGTTGCTTAAATCTTTTGATATTTCGTAATGACAACTAGAGGTTTGTTCTAAGGGACCAATTTTATATAATGGAATTACAATACGGACTAGCACCTACTTATATTCATAATTCTTAGACATTGAAATCCGATTATAAGAAAGATTTTAAGATGGATACATTAAGGAAAGATTGTAGAAACTAAAAGGAAAAAATAAATTCGACAATGAAATTAGAATGTAGGAACTGAACTATTATTATAAATTTTGAATTAACTGGCTTTGAGTTGGTGTAATCTCTGTTGTAGCAAATACATATGTAGATATAGGCGACGGTGAATGATTGCCATTATAGGGCTCGTTGGACTATTTGTATCTAAGCGTCTGTAATAAAAGAATGCTGATACCGTTAGCATTACTTTTCTGCGTATCAGTCGTTAAAGTCGTACGTTAAAGGTAGCGAATGCTCAAATCAAACGACGTCCTTTCTAATAAATAATGGTCCTTAAACAGTTGTTGTAGCGACACTAAACGCTTCCGCCACTAAACCACATTTGATTTGTAGTTCCGTCCAAGAGTTACCGTCCCTGTTTGAAACATTCGGTGCCATATGGTGCCCGATTTACGTGAACACCACCCGGCAAACTGTAAAGGATCCTTGATTAATGCGTCCCTTACTTAGTTAATGAATGTACCTATGTGTGTTTAATGCAATTTAAGGTATGCTCGCGTAGGGAAAGCTGGCGTGGTCTCATTTATTCTAACGATTTAGTGGGAGGTGAGTGCAATACAAAGTATAATGTCAACACAGTGTTGAGTTAGGCGTTGTGTTACGTCATATTAATATCAGTGCGAAATCAAAACGCGGGCGAATTGTTCAAGCAAGAGAGGCACAGTTCTTGCGTGATTCACGAAATATTTGATATACAAGTATCTCGGCCTAAATATTTATACAGCCAGAGAAGTTTTATTTAGCAGTGTGTAATTTAAACGGTATCGCCCTAAACTGGCTCACGTTGTTATGCCATGAATATAAATCGTGATAAATTCCTCTGGAGGCGGAGAGGGCGCGGGACGAGGCGGAGCAGCCTCGGGGGATTTTTCTTAAAAATAACTTTTGTCAGGGCAATTCGGTGGAGCTGCGGGATTTATGGAAAGGTGGTGTCACCCCGGTAATTAGTTTTTAACTAGTTGTGATAAGGGTCTGCTGTTTTATGCGCGCGCGGCAATAACTAACGACACCTAAAGCGCAAATAAAGATGAATTCAAGTACCTAACAAAATTTGTGAAATTTCGCATTTTTTACATATATCAGTACAATAGTCAAGTATTTTAGGTTCTATTCAAAAAATTTCAATCGCTTTCACCAAAACAAAGGTCCCCAACAATTGTTTCTTAAAACGTGTCACAATATTTTTATTGTTACCATATTTCGTGCATTTGCGACCCGTCATATCATACGGATCCAGATATGATTTACGCCCCGACGTCCGCTGAGAAAAAAAATAAGAAAGTTCTTCCAAGAAACTTCTTTTATTCTTGGAGAAAGTTGCGTAAAAAACTGGCGGGCGCTTAGAAAAAAAGCAATTTTCTAGCTCAGGTGTGTGAGATGTTCTTTATCTAACTTTGCATCCGAAGCGCTTTGTTTATGACGGCATATTTTTTCGAAGTTTTGAACATTTTATTACCTTGCACGGTGAGATAACTTTTGTGCCTCCTAAAGACAGAAAACGCCGGACAATTGTTGTTTCGTAAACTACACTTTTTTATTGTAAATTAACACGACTACTACTACCTGTTTCGGCATTCACGAGAATAGAATAAATTTGCGTTAAGTTGCAGCTACTTAAGCTTGCAACGAATAATAAAAAAAATCATAAACAAATTTTGTATGAACTCTAAAAGTTACTTTTAAATAATGGAGACAGGCACATCTCCTTTTAATGGACACGAAAAATATAATTTGAAATACTCTTTATAGCCTCCATAATGTAACCAAGTGGGCCAAAAAATGGTTGTCACCGTCTGGCGGAGTACATTAACATGAAGGGTGTGAGGCAAGGAGGTTTTATCAGGAGGGCCTTTCCTGAGGGAGGGCCAAATAATGCGATATTGCTCGTTTGTGCGAGGCCCTATTTATCTATTAAAAAACGTGAGATTTACGAGCGCGTATAGGAAAGTTGAGGAAGTTTTTATGTTGTTCCGTCGAGCTTCGAACTAATATACGAGATTGATGCGTATTATTTTACGCAGACTTGTTCGCAAATAATATTTCAGAACGTGTATATTTGGACTTTAACGTACGAAAATGTATAACATCAAAGCATGTGCAAAGGAATAAATCATTTTGACATAAACAACTCAAATGTTTCATTGAATAAACTTAACTAAACTAACTAAATATGGACATAAATCGTAGCCAATAAACCAGTAGGTAGTGATTACGTTAAATAATGTTGATCACAAAATGAACAGTCCGAACCGATAATAGTCGTATATATAGATAGTTTTTCGGATGTAGAGAATACTTCTCAACTGTTGGAGGTCTTGCTCAAGCACCCAACGTTCGTCAGATCTGGCTTTAGTCACGAGAGTCACGATATAACGTGAACAGCTTATGACATGACTTGAAAAGTTTACCCGCGTTTCTGAATTTACATTCGCTTAAGTGTAACGCAATACATATTTCGAATTGTTTTACAATCGTCTGTTGCAAGGTGAAGTGATATATAGGTATATATATATACAATATATTTATATACATATTTTCATAACTAGCTAGAGGTCATGATTTTATAACTTATTTTAAAGTTTCAGTTTTATTTTAAAGTAATTAATATACATTTGTTTATTATCATTACCGTCATCTCTTTCGAAGTTCCGGTAATAAACACGGGTATTATTTCAAATTAAGTTAAGTTGGAGCCTTAATTTGTGACACTGGCCATGTACGGGCTGGCACGCTTCACACTCCTTCAATATGGAGAATTCGTACGATGTGCCTATTTTGACAATGTCTTTTAATGGTTACGAACTTCTAAACATTGTCATCATTACAACAAATTTTATTTATTAGCTATAACTAAACCTTATTAGTATGGAGAATGCCCGCTAAGGTGTCTAGGCTTCCTCATTATGTTTTCCTTACCGATCACATCAAGTGACGTTCAACATTAGAAATGTAGATAACTTTGTAATGTTAAAAAGAGTTTCCAGGGTTAGAATAAGTATAGGTATATGTAGATATATATTACATATAGCAAATATAAGGAACAATTAATGCAGATGCAGAATTACTGATCACCAATATTTCATATCTGGTTCCGATTAAACAATAGAATTATTCATCCAAAAATGCATTGAACATAAAATTTTAATAGCACTGTCCCCTACTCCTGTATATTCAGTATAGCTTTTAAATTACACTGAACATTGGCAGCCATATTTATCGGCTGTAGGTACCTATTGCTGAATAACGCCACTACATTTCTATTGAAAATAAATTGCATGGCGAGTTCAATATCGAATTAGTTAATTTACTCATTGACCGGCAGAGGCAACGTGCCAAGTTTCATACACATTAGCATTTATTTAAAATCCAAATTAAAGTTCATGAAACTTTTTTTAGTGTACCTATCTAATAATATAACAAGTAGGTATTACTACATCTTTGGATAAGTTTGTGAGTCTAAAACCCAATTTTATTTATGGTCCATTTTTTTATCGCAACGGTCAACGTGAATGCTTCATAGAGTTTCGAAATGCTTAAGCTGATGGACCACTGACGATTTTGCTAAGGTTCAATAACCATCTAAATAAGATAGAAAATCCGTCGATAAAATGTATTTATTATCATCAAACAAGACTTAACCGCTTCGGAGAACATAGGGGAAGGTAGATTTAAACAATATAACCAAACCAAACTTACAAATTGAAGTAAAAACTTTCATTTCTATAATTAAAAATACAACAATGGGAAAGCAGTAGCAATAAATAAAGAAAGTTACATAAAAAATATCCATAGATAACAACATTTGTATGATACGTATAGGTTTATGAGTGGTGTTTATTATCAAGTGGAATATTGGCTCGCAACGTAGTGCTAAATTCGAGCCGAACAGGCGATAGTGTGGTATTATCTGCCATTATTTGTCGTCGGATGAACAATGCCCCCTCGTAACACACCTACTATCACGCTCAATTTGTCACCAATTATAATTATGGTGCGGGTGAAAAAAAATTTACAACGAATTTTCGGCCGCCGCATTTCTGCTGGTTTTAAATCGGCATTTGCAACCTTAAGGCTTAGCACTTAGTGACAATATGACTATATCATTCGCTCGGGTTATATTCTAAACCAATGTAGCTTTTTGAATTTACTTTTATATTTAATAACAATGAAAAATAGTCCGTAAAATATGCGGTATTGTGGCGATATAATTTTGAGTTTTGTTTATTTAAACCGTGAATCCATAACTGCGATAGTAATGCAATTATACATATTCACATATTTCATTTATTTATGACATTGTAATAAAGAATTTTACGTTACATTTCAAAAGATAAACGTATCTAGATGAACACAATGTACCGTTACGTAACAATCGTAGTAAATTCGTCCGAGATAAATTGTATTCTGACAGATGTTACCGAATATGTGCGAGCTGCCGTGCCGGCTCGGCCAATAAATAACAGCAGTATGAGTAAGGACCACCTAGCGAGGAACGGAGGAACTTTACGGCACCACCGTACTACACCTACGTCGTACATTTTACTTAGCAAATTGCTCATTTCGCTCCCGTCTAACAACCGCTTAATGAAGACGACTTTTCATATTTTATATGACGCAATAAAGTTGTTGTTACGCAACACTAAGGGGCGCACGCTGGTATAGGGATTCAGTGTAACTCTGGCAAGAAATTACGAAGTTACCAGCTCGTATTAGAGACGATAATACTGCCATAACCAAATGATTGTGTTTTGGTAGCTATAGGTACCTGTATATTATTTATTTGTCATCGTCAACTCTTTTATGAATATAAATTAAGTTAATATAACAATTACGTGATTTTTTCAAAGATATAGGGGAGATCCTTGTACCTTAGGACACTTTTCTTCAAGCCCCCACAACTTCCATTTTAATTAACTTGGAGTA
>DWTO01000173.1:0-25456 GCA_018244755.1 Jemadia pseudognetus
GCCGAAAGTTCGGTTACGGTTTCGGTTTCGGCTGAAAAACCAGTTTCGGTCGGACACTAGTATTAGGTATAGAAAGCAGCCTGTGGAAATGCCTCTCTATTCTATTTCTGTTAAATTCCACTGTGAAATTAATCCTTGCTTATATATTTTATTCTTATAAGGTGTCAATAATATTACCTACGGATGTTATTTATTAATACTCTCTGCTTCAGAAAATCTAACTAGTACAAATTTTTTTTAATGAAACATTACAAAATTGTATTTAAATTGTTAAATGTTTCGTGAGTGTTACACATTATTAATAATTAAGCCGGCTAGACTCACGTGTGTTTCGGACCTATACGATCTGAAACTAGCCGGGCCATCCCGATAAAACACACGTGAGTCTAGCCGGCTTAATTCTTAATAAATTGTATTTAAATATTTACAAAAAGCATAAGGTGTGGTCGGTCTGTAATTACGACGTTGACCGCTCGTTTCGTTAATTCTTTTATTCTAGTTCAATTTTCCGACTACTGTACAGGAAACATAGCGTCCCTATGTTCAAACAGCGGGATTATGGTGTAACATCAATCAAAAATGGCTCGATATGTCACGGGTCGCCTAAAGTCACGCTACCTGAGCGGCCGGCCGTCGTGCAAGTTTAATCGACCCTGTTCCGCTACTGTTTGCACTGGCGCCGCGCCTCCGATGTTTGCGCACTGCCGCCCAATTGTCCACTCATTAGATAGGTTTATACACCGTTTAACCAACAGTTTCCCAGGAATAAAAACGCTGCTGATTTATTTATTGTTTGCTTTAAATGGGACAAAGCATTCTTCTAATCTAATATTGTTATCTATGTTTTTATTGAACCTGTAATTACTTGGAGCCATTCTCATATGAACACAAATAGTCACGCACAGGATCGTAGTAAATATTTTATTGTTTGTAATAAATTGTTGGTAATAACTAATCTGTGATGTAAATATAATATGTACATATATCTAACATGCATCTTAACCATGCTATGAAAATAAAAATATATTCATAAAACTTTTTTGTTGACTGTAATTTGTTGTCTATACGTTACTTTAGATAGTTTTCTTCTTTCTTACGCATTAAAATATTTAATTGGGTACGATATCACATATAGCAATTAATTTAAAATTATCTTCAATCCATTTATTGTTTTGTTTTCTGTCTTGCAGGTAAAAAACCCGCGATGTCAACTATTGTAAGTACCTACATAAGATACACTTAAACGAAACATTAGCCGGTTGCTATGGAAGAAAGTCAAGGCTGTCACTACGAAACCACACGCGGGTCAATGTCACGATAACATCGCTTTAACCATTAATTTTTTCGTATTGTACACTATTCCATGAGAGTTCCTTCTGGACCAATATCGAATACCCACTAATTAAAAGCGTAGGTATCGTAATTTAACATTCGTATGCTAAGCGATCATTATAGTACATCGGGTTATTATTCAAACCTTCGAACAATTCAAAGTTTCCGTGTAGCTATCCATGAACGAGGCAAATAATTTGGTATGTAGCAATATACTGTGCTTACAGGTGTAGCTAGCTTAAGGCTCTGAGGTATAGAAGAAGCGCCGTCTTCTGACTTCTTAGAAAAAGTTATTGATAGTAGACGCTACAGTATTTGACGTTAAGTAAATCCGATGTAGGGTAGGATCTATTTATCCTAGATTTTCTATAAAGGGCAATAAAAAAGGCGAAAAATATTTTTCCACCGAAAAATAAGTTTTCCGCACGTATCGGATCGCAATACCAAATACATTTATTAATAAAAACCAAAATACATTTATTAATTTAACATTGCCATTACTAGATTCTATTCATATGTATGTATATCCGTAGGAAAAATAGCTACAAATAAAATCAGTTCCACTTCAATTATATACTGTTTTCACACTTGCTTCGTAAGGCTCTGCAGTTTTCAAATAAGCTTAGTCACCAACGCTATAGGATAAATTTAAATTGACATGACTACTTGTAATGTTGTACCTTTCTATTTTATTTAAACGTAATAGAAAACAAGCATGAAGCTACATCTGTTACAGACAACAGAACTGCGGGAATCAGAGAGTTTGTATCGTTATTTATTTTAATGTGTGTTATAAATAAGAATAAGTTATCTATCATTCGTAACTTTTGGGGTTAGAAATGGTCACCTCTAGTACAGGTAAATGTGGAACAGCAACAACGGCCTTAAGACAGAAATACAATCTTTTTAGTAACAATAGCTTTACAGTTGAAATAGGTATCGCGGTGGTTCGGCTTCAGAGAACCGTATACATTTTGTTGCACCTTTTAACGTGTCCATTAATATCTCTGCTGGTTTCTGTCCATATCTTCGCTCACACTCTTTTAGTGTGTTTGATATCTTGAAATAATTTACGGATGCATATATACAGTAGAAATAATTTCATTTTAGAACAAAGAATTGTGTAAAAACATGGATAGGGCAAAATATGTGTTCAAAATCTCATAGCTAACAGAGAAGGAGAGTGAAGCAGTAAAAACAGAATAAACAAGCTCATTTTCACATTTATAGTAACTGGTAAGGATGCGCAATGCATTCGAAACACGTGCATAGTTACATGAAGCCATTCTAACCCCAGCTCAATAAGTTCAACAACACTTGTGGCTTATTGTGCAATCGTAACGCGCTCACGTAACGAGTAATACGATGTAAGGTATACAGAAATCGGCTAATCCAATTACCTCGAATGTAATTTAACAATAAACTATTACAGCTAAAAGTGACTTGATTTTAACTTCGACATTCGGGAATTGCCATATAACGGCAAGGTCCGTGGACGTGCCAATTATCAATTAGGACTCCAATTACTATTTTTCTACTCTGCTGTAACTGATAACTAATTTAAAACTTCAAATTGACACGCTTACCTGTTCCCCTATTCCATTAATATATATGTATGTGTTACCATAGATTACAAAATACATATGCACATAATAATAGGTAATTCATTTTCATATGGATGTAATAGGATTAGCTGAGTACTCTATAAATGAATTAATTGGTGTAAATGGAAACCAAAAAAATGCAGTTTGTCCCATAGAACAATCGAGACGAAAGTTAGTGACGACTAAATGTGGATGTAGTAACGATGAAGCCAGCAGCTGAATCTTTGTATACTTGAGAATATGTAAAAAACTTAAATATGTTTAAATAAAACAAGGTGGACAATTTTTTTCGTTTCCTGGCCCGTGTTACTGGTAAGCCATAGAATTACATTAAAATTTGCTATAAACATAAATGCATCTAAAATCTGCATAAGTAGAAAGCTAAATATGCAAATCCCTTTACCGCAAAAGCTTGAGGATTTCTGACTAATAAAGGTAAAGGCATTTCGTTCAGACCTAATATGGATTTAGCGGAGCAGTCACAACCTCTGCGCTCAAAGTGGTCCTTTGACGTTAGGCTAGCGTAATGGCAATTTAAAAACTAGCTCCGGTATGACTTTATGCCAATATCGGATATGGATATGTTCTGCCGCAACTGGCATCCGGCAATGCTGCCTTGTTGCTGAATTTAAAACATCTATTAGGTACACTGTAAATGTTACTCTTTTATACAACTTTATTCTCGTTTTCTATTCGACGTTTTGTCAATTTTTAGATGTATGTGAAGTCATTTGCTTTTATTTAATACTCCATGGCTATACTCACCTTCCCAACCACCACTAAAAATTTTCTTTTTTAATACCACTGCTATGCCTGGTAGTGACTCGAACTCACGGAGTGTACCCGGTGTATGACAATAGGCTCACCATCTATTACGTAACAGGACGTAAACGTAACTGATGACACGTGGAAGTGTACTAGACTCTTCTGCTTACTTCTTCGGAGATTACAGGCGTGATATTACGGTTTTTTTTACATTATTGGATAATTTGGTTAATCTCATGCACCATTCCAGCAACGTTTATATTTTATACCTATCAATTGTTTATTTGATTGAAAACAAGTTGTGAGATAGCTTTGTACTTAAATAATTTTATAGATCCAATCAAAATACGCAAAGCACATCTAAAACCCTCTCCCGCGAGTGCAACGAACCGATTTTAACTTGACACGAGATTGGACGCATAAAATTTATTGCATCGTAGGCAATAGTTACACAGCCAAATTTACTCGATGCACACTGCGAATAAAATCAATTTCCTTCGAAGTATTCGGCAAGCGCAGAAATCGAACTGTATCTAAATTTTAAATCTGTTTTGTTGCCGATTTACGAGAGAAAAGTTTCATTTGGCGATATTAACCTACCTATTTCTGTCGTGTACCGTCCCTGTTTTACAGTTGCAATTATTTTTCATTGCTTTTCGAGTCCAATGGCAAGCTCCAATGGATCGATAATGAATACTTTGTACTATGAAGTGACCGGAAGTCAGTGATCGGATAAAATGTATTTACATATCGAATGTACATTACAATTTTGAAACTAAACTGTTAGTTCTATCCGATGTTTAATAGTACGTGACACTGAATGTATATTTCGACTTTTCGGCTACTTTCGATGTATGCGCACGTTCAATCCGGCTCTATCGCGCGTTACGTTATTGTAAAGCTTCGTGCAACGGTTAGCCTGTACTAAATTTTTATAGATATTGCACAAGAATTATCTAGAAGCTTTGTTCTTTAAAATTATTCTTACACTGAATTTTTATTTATTCCATATCGATCCATACAAAAGTTTAATTATATGTACAACAACCGATACAGTTTCATAAGAACTTGAAAGGTTTTAATATTCAAACTGGAATCGGTAGGCACCCTATCTATTTACGATGTCTGCACCCTTTTGTGTTTCGGAGTACATTTTCTAAAGCGAAGATTTTACCTACATAACAGTACACTAGAAAGCACTCGATTCATCAAATTAAATGGGGAGAGCTTACCGCGCAAATTCGTGCCCTATACCATCGGCATAAAACACAAAAATGCAATTTAATTTACGAGACAAAACTTAGGGTCCACGGTTATAAAGCATTGTAGAACTCCAATTTACTGACAAGCTACGATAAAATGCCCAAACGACACTCAATAGGGAATCGTAAAAAGCGGCTTAGTTCAGTCATGCGCTAAAAATAATTTCTGTTCGGGTTAAAATTGGTTTTTTTCGTCCCTTTAAAAGTGCCCTCGTTATTACTCTGCGGACTCAGCAGGTTCAATGGCAATCGATAAATTCGCAGGCAAACTAAAGCCGTGTCGCCGCCTTAAATATATTCTCATTTAATTTGCAGAAAAGGCAAAAGGGTGGATTGAATCCCTAAATGTTTTTCACGTCCCTGCCTATTGACGACTCGCTATTTACCGTGGGTTTAAACGAGATTCTTCGCCATTCGAATCCAATTTACCGTCAAAATGGACGTTAGGCCTTATTTGATATTGTACTTTTTTTAGAGATCCTTCTATATGTACGCGTAATCCCCCCATGCAGACGATGGCGCAAGCCTGCCATGTTTACATCTGCTTATGCAAAATCTGTTAGCGGTTATGAAATCGGACTCTTTATTGACGTATAAAACATGTATATCAAATAAATTTAAATATTTGATTTGATGATATTATCTTGGAATACACTTGAAGCCATTAAGTACATAAATGTGTATTAAGGCAGACGTAGTTTTTCCCGACGCCCATACAAACAAAAGTAAAGGCACATACAATTCGTAAATGTAAATAAAACTAGAATCGTAAAAAACGCAAAACTGCAAAGCGTTACATGGTGTACCAAATTATTATTCGTGTTCACAGAGCTTCTCCCACTAATGAGACGAACCTCAAAGAGGAGAATCATTAAATGTATCATGCCGTGTTTTACTCCGCTAAATACAGTATCTACCAATGTTTTAAAATACTGAAAGTTTTTAAATACCACACAAGTACGTGTATTAAAAATAAGAATGGCTCATGCTGTGAAATAATATAAGCTTTTTTGTAATATCCAATGTTAAAAAAAATAGGTACATAAGATCATGCCTGTTATCCCCGAAGAGGTAGGCAGAGGAGTGTAGAACACTACCACGTTTCACCAGTTACGTTTACGTCCCACTATGGAATAGCTGGTGAGCCCATTGCCATGCACCGGGCACAAATCCAGACTCCGAGCCACTACTAGAAAATCTAAATTTGAAAAATTCTATAGGTAAAGGAAAATCTAAATTAAAAAACGTGGTAGAACAATTTGTTACCTGTTAGGTACCTACATAGTTTATTCAGACAGCTCTCTGTTTTTTCAGCAAAACAAACGAAGACGCTTTAAAAATATGGAAACTCAAAAAATCCCTTTTTTTTCCATTTTCAGTATTTTGAGACCTATTTTAATATAGAACACTACAAAGTATTACAATAAATTACAAGATCATTAAGTTTTATATTACTGAAGGTGTATTACGTAGCGCCATTTAGTATAAAAGCTTCGTCATTACTATGTAGTATGAAGAAACACATAATAAATTGCCAAATCAGTGTTGTTCTCTCCTAATACGATGTTGTTCTAGTTCATCAGATAAACATGTATAACTTTTTATTTATATTGGTATTTTCTTTTCTTTTTTTCTTTATTCGATACCCCATCACTATGAAACCTATCTAAACATTAGCTAAATAAAATATTTAATAACCCTATACTTAACTCTAACTGCGAATGATGAATCATCACCTGGTTGTGTTTTTGGAATTCCAATGACTTTTAATGTATTATTTATTATTACTATGATCATACCCATTTCTCTTTAGTCTAAATATAAAATTTGATTTCAAATTTTAAGTATTTCTTTTTTGCCAGATTTTATTCTACTTGCAGAAATCAAAACAAATAGAGTACATAACTTCATAATAAGTATCATTTAGAAATATGTAGTTAATATTCTAATTATTCTTATATGTTACACTCGCAAAATGAACCTTTGTACAATAACCGTAAATACGTCAATAATAAATACAAATATGGAAATAATAACCAAGATTACGTTAAACACTCCTGATTACTTTTGGCAAAAATGAAAATTTAAAACTGTATTTATTCTTGTCAATAGCCTTTATGTTAATGCTTTTCTGACACAACAACAGTAGGTACGAATAAGAAACAGTTAACATAATTTAACCGAACAATGTAAGGAACTAGAATTGTGTTCATATTAAACGTTGAAATACACGCCTACCAGTATTATCGCTCGGAGCACGCTTCGTTCACCTTAAATAAATTCTAACAATTACTACTGGCTAGAAAGCTTTATTTCCTGCGCGAAGATAACAAGCCGAGGGCTGGGAATCAACGTACACAATCGGAGTCGGGGTCACGCTATATTTTAGTAATAAACTTTCGCATTGGGTTAGTTTTAACGACTTCATTTCTAACAACATTTAATAAGCGGTAACTACCTGAGATATTAGCATGTTCTGTAAAACAGATTGGAATGCTGTTACGTTAAAGTGGTTCCTGAATACTTCCAAGGACATCGTCACGTAATTTTCGTCAAATGTCAGAGCAATTTTTGTGTAAAAAAAATTACTCACTAAAAATAGATATGAGAGTGTTGTGAGAGTCTGTTCAGAATATGTATGTAATATTTAAGATATTTTGTAAACATTACCATGATTCAAATGCAAAAAAACAATGAGTTTCAAATAATCAGAAGCCTCTTAAGGCGTTTGAAAACTTTCGATTGACTAATTTGCATATCTTTCATTACTGAATATAGGAAAGATATCGAATTTATTTGGAGAAGTAATAAAGCAGCATTCAGTTCTTAAATGAAAGGGGTAATGTTTGCAGACGTTTTTATTTCTGAAAACCCACCAAATCGGAATGCAGCTCTGTCAGTGCTGCTATTTGTGGGTGACACATATAACGTGGAGTTTTTTAATTTGTTGTCAGAAATCTTTTTTAGTATTTGAACTTTTCGATTACCTTACTCTGTGGGTTTTGTGTTCTTTTGTACCTGATCGGAATAAAAGCAATAATAGGTAGCGATTGTTCTTCGAAATCATTTTGCCGAATCATCTAGTCTGAATTGAAAACGTCTTTTAACGTCGGTCCTAGCTGCGTACTGAATGCGACCGTCGAGAAGTCTGAAAGTTAAATGGCAATGACTTCGACTATCTCCATTGATAGTACCCCATCGATAGACATACTGAACAGTTCGTTTTTCTGCCTTTAACAAATGCTCTTTCGTAAACAAATATCGAATTGTCATAACACATAGTACTTGAGAAATTATACGTTCAATTAAAAATTTGAATAATTAATGAATGGAAAAAATATATCTGCCGACGCGTAAATTCACATTGTTTAAGGAACAATTTTTGTAAACGTGGTATTTTGTTTATTTTTATAATTAGTCAGTCGGGTGGTTGCGAGCGCGGCTGCCGATCAAGAGATCCTGGTTTCAAATTCCGGGTAGGTCGGTACTATTGGATTCTTGTAACTAAAGGCTTTAGTTACAATTTCTAATAGAGGCTGGGAGTATGGATTTTTGCCCGGTGTATGACAATAAGCCCGCTACCTATTCCATGATGGGGCGTAAACGTAACTAGTAAAACGTGGGAGTGTACGACACTCCTCTGCCTGCTTCTTCGGGAATTACAGGTGTCATGTTACGTTATGAAAACTACTAAGATGTGTGGATTAACTAGAAAACAAAAACTCACGCGCTATTTTTGTGAAGTTCTCCTGCTTTAAAATTACATTAGATTAAAGTACAAAATAAAAGTACTAAAAAGTTACGTTGCTACAATACATAGAATATTTAGTTTTTCTTTTTTAAGTCTAATATAAACTATCCAGAAACACGCAAAGTTGTGACCAAGATTGTTAAGTAAAGGACGTCATTAAAAGGCACACGCCAGGAGTAAAAAACGCTTAAACGGAATTTACTGTTCACTGTAAATTGTTTAGTGATAACGTTGAAAACACTAGCAATAACGAACTAAAACAAATAATTATCTGATACAATAATCATGACAAGGATGCTTAAACTAGCGTTATTCCGCAATGTTGTATGTACCTTTACAATTTTGTTCATATTTCGCTGGGAACACGTTCAGAGATAGTAAAAATACGCCAACCAACCATTCCGTACAAATGCTGCACAATACGATGTTCTCATTGACTGGAATTCAAATTGAAGCACATAAAGGACATCGTCGACAAAGGGTCTGTATTCAAGCAAAGAAGCGAGTTCAAATTTGCAGAAATTAAATTTTGTATCTCAGAACTTCAGCGCGCTTCGAAGATTCGCTTTATACTCCATACAATACATCGAACGTCGACTTCATTCATTTTTCTTTCCAATGAAACCGTTTTTCGGTTTATTCAATATTCAATGTCCAATAGCAAACATTGCCTCTTTACGAACTCTTAAGAACGAATACCATTCAGAAGCGGGAGTTACTACGCAAAACATGCCAAGTCTTCATTTATCTTACTAATTTATGATTATATTCAGAGACAACCTTATTTCGAGTAACGAATATAGTCCGATGTCCCCATTGTTACCCTTGTTATCATATGTCAACCTGTACATTGAATTAAAATATCCGGTCGAATCGAAAGTGTCCCCTCAAATGTTCAAGTTTTAAAAGGATGTTTAATGCATGAAGCCTTGCTAACGTTGACCCCTCCATTTGCATTTTCAAAGTGATACTCTGGTTGCACTAATTTGCATTTCCTGACCGCGTATCTTTGCAAACTGTTTAAATTTCCGCTTATCCAAAACGTACTAAGCTAAAGAATTAAGTGCGGAAATCAGTCATGTGCATGTTTGTGAAGTCTCACAATTTATTATTTTGATATTTGCTGGAAAAGCGGCGTCCGCGATCGTAAATCGTTTAAAGGTTAGGCGTTTTCCATCCTCAAGATGAATGCCCCAGTTTAGCTGATATATTTACTGTCCGCTACTTGGGTTCTCCCATACACTCTGTTTAACATGTATCGCTAGTCGTTTTAATAAATGAACGCCGCACTGCAGCGCCAATCGAATAGGAAAACATACAAAATAAATGTTTGCATAATATTTGTACCGGAAATTAATTTAAGGGATATTTTAAAGACAAACATCACGACGGCGATAATACTGTTCAAACTTAGCAAAACAACTGAAAAGATTTTATTCCAGTAACCGAACAAAATAGTCCGAAAAAATACTCTATTTTACAGTTTGCTACTGGCGCACTTCACTGTCTGTTACAATTGGACGGAAATATACATACACACATACACGCACACACCCGGGCATCCAGTCTCCAGACTCCAAGTCACTATTAGAAGTTTTAACTAGAATTTCTACGGTCTATAGATGGGCAATCACGCACATAACCACTTGACCAATGAGGCGTTGTGCACTAAGAATTTATCATACATCGTGAACATTGAACTTGATGGATCTAAACGGGTAATTAATGACGTGTATCGTACGCGCGCGGCAGCACCTCCGTGACGTACGTGAGTGCGGTGTCGTATATATCTAATCTAATTTCATATTTTATCTTAACTTTTGTCCGTTCGCATGTGTAATGTGGCGCACTTCATCATCGGTTATTCAACAATAACGACTACTCGACGGTTTTGATAATCTCAGTTTTTTTTTTCATAATCATGTGACCAACATTTAAAGCTGCGACCGTCTAATTTAAACCAATAACCGATATGGACGCGAATGCTTATTTAAACTCGTAACATTATTTATTTTATTCCCTCTACCTATAGAAGTACTTATACTTCATACTCGTAATTCTCTATTATGTTTTCACACATGTAAAACATATGCGATTGATTGAAGGATATTAATTGAGACGTCCGCAGTGCGACGTAAAAACTGGCGATTGGGTTCTCCTTCATTATCATCATCAGCTTATTGCAGTCCACTGCTGGACATAAACTTATTGTGCCCATATTTCCCACGCTGCGGGTTAGGGATCGGTTACACGGCTTCTCGCACCGCCTATGCTACATTAATTTCGTTATCATAATAAACCTTGTAATCGTTACACTTTGACAACGGGTGTCCTCTCAGAATGGCAGGGTTTTTTAATTTCTTGTAGCTTTTTCTAATATTTTCAACATAATAAATGTGTCTTCTAACAAAAATCGCAAAAGGCAGTGTCTTCAAGACATTAATATTTGCTTTATATTACTTAACTCAGTGGTCATCGTGTACACAAGTTATATAACACTGTCAATTGTGTTCTTTTGCACACTGAGCTGCAGTTTAAAACGTCTCTTCTTGTTAAAAGTACTAAGCGAGATAATAGCGATGTCGGTATTGTTTTGCTCCAATTTTATTTTAAACCCGCAAGATATTATTGGATACCCGATCTTCTGCTTTTTACGCTTTCTGTGGCCACGAGTTTGCAAGCTCTGAAATAAGACTTCCTCCGAGCCATTATCATCCGAGCCATAATTGAAGGGTGAATAAAACTTTTTACTTTTCGGATGATTTAAAAGATGGAACGCTACTACGATGTTATAACCATTACTGTCTATGTTTTCTCATCATTATCATCATTAGCCTTTGTCAGTCCACTGCTGGACATATTAAAAGAGCGCCATCCCGTCCTGTCCTCTTCTTGCCATATCCATCTTCTGCCTGCAACCTTGGCATGCGTTTTCCTCGTGTTGGCGTGCAATGGCGTGCAATCGTTGCTACAGTAACAAAGTACAAAAAAAAACATACAGACGAATTGAATACCTCCTCCTTTTTGAAGGCGGTTAATAAAATGAAACGTTTAGATTCCACTATTTTAATTCCGAATTTAAATAATAATGGACATATTGTACCAAAATCCACAACGGACAGCGCACAGCCGAGGCCGTTACTCATTTGAACAGCTTTACTTGTGAGTCTCATGACCCCTTAGCAACGTTCTGGAGGCAAGCCAATGTGAAGATTGCCATCGCTCTTGAAACCTTATGCTCGTTTCACATCGTCTCCGTAATTGTTCTCGAGATTTATGTCATGTAAGTGTTATTTTAAAAACCTTTAAAATTTACGAATAAGGAAGTTTATGCACTGTGTGGACTATATAATATCGATGATATGCTTAGTATCTAACTTTATTAGACATCAAAAAAAAATCTTTTCAATTGCTTTTATAATGTGCGACTTATAAATATGCTTATAACTAAGTCTACTTGAAATCTGTCACAGCCAAGTGACTATGACTAAAACTATAGTAAGTTTTATCACTATAATTATAGTTAACTTTTCCCAAAGAAATGATGTTTCGCTGTAGTGACCACACAGTTGATAACCATAAAATATAATTCTCCAAATATGTATATATTATACTCTAACATTACCTGTTCGCTCAGAACCAGAAATAATATTCCAGCGCATCATAGATGTCATTCAAAACCTCGAAGCCTCTACAATTTGTACCCCGATTGTGGGACACAATTATAAATCGAAAGTAATGTAAACTAGTTTAAGGCCTGAGAAATTACGACCGCTGCAACTTAAATGCGTTGGTGAGTAGTATTGCTTGTGTTGGTTTATTAGGGTTTCGAAAATGTAAGCAGACAAGTGTTAGTAATTGCGATTGTTGTGTAATGGTGTACCTTACCCAGACAAAAAATTTTCGCCCACAATCAAATCGATATGTGTACGGATTGTCTGTGACCGGCAATAAACGCTGTTACTTTACCGCATACTATTCTCTTTCTATTTATAGTATTATACAAGAGCTTCTTTGCCGCAACCTGCAATATCGAATAAGATATTTTCTTAACCTCAACGAAATGTTAAACGTACTCAATATAAATTGTACACATTGTATAGTATATTGTATAAACGCAGGCGGCACGAGCACAATGACCCTATCTCGACCCTCGTCACGACATAACATATCTGTCAGAGTTAATTTTAACGCCGCCCTTTCGAAAGGAACATACGGCCTTCAAGAAACTGCCCTATTTTGTTTGACAATACAAAATCTGACATCTGCCTTTTGGCCACCCGGAAATGTTATTCAGAAACTCAACAAAGAAATCAACTGGTGTAAAATATTTGTCCATTACAGGAAACATGATTCTCTGTAGGAACTTTACGAAAATGACTGAACTACTACTCGAGTAAGGCATCTGCTAATTCTGCTATAGAGCGTCATTATTGACACGGTCTAGCAATACCACAAATTTATTTATTTTAATGTGTACATCAAAAGTAACGTAACATCACGCCTGTAATCTACGAAGAGGTAGAATAGAGAAGTGTAATACACTTCCACGTATCACCAGTTGCTCGTATGTTCACGTCCCACTGTGGAGTATGTGGTGTGTCTATTGCCATACACCGGGCACTTATCCAGACTTCAAACCACTATCAGAAAATCTAAGTTAGAAATATTTAATATTGCCTGACTCGGGATTTAAAACCAGTACCTCTCGATCGGTAGCCACGCTTGCAATTAACACGACCAATGAAGCAGTGAAACATCAAAAACGGTGCACACAATAAATGGAAGGAGTCTCTAGTTGAAGTAAATATATAATTCTAAACCCAAATACAGAACAAACACTAACTCGTCATACACATGCACCACTCAGTCCTTGCACACACGGGCAGGGTCACTGACCACCGTCGAGGAAACAATACAACACGCTGGTGTTTGCCAGTTACCGGCGTGAACAACATTCACAATTAAAAGTACCACAAATAATTACCTAACTATAATATACTTACGTAATAACTTCAATATTTTATTATAAATTAGGTCAGCACAAAGACTCAATGATGCATAATGTTTTTGGTAACATTTCCGATGATCTAAAAAGCCTATTAGTTTTATCATTATAATGTAGGTAATTCTACCGCATCTGTGTATTGTAACACGATAAAATTTTCCTCGCACACAAAACCTTATTTGAGCGATATGAGACCACAAACGCTGACGTCCTGTTGACGGTTTTAATATCAATAACTTGAATGTTATAGACGTTTTACGACGAAATATGCGTGATTTTTATACACATAATATTGAGTAACATCTGTGGACCCTCATTGCTTGGGGCTAGCGAAATTGCCGGCGGAATTTTGTCGAATGACGCCATAATAAATTCTTCCCTTAATATGATCCATAAACCTACGGAACGGGGCGGCCCAACAAATGTGGCGTAAAAGAATCTCCAAAGAATTAAGTGCTTATTTGCATAAAATATTCGATATTCCCAACGCAATTTTAACGGATAGGTAATACATAGATAATGAATTTCAATTCCTTTCTTTTTACAATGAATATCTCACTTGTATTAATAATATTATTCCTAATAAAAAAACTTTGAAGTATAAGCAGTTGAAAGTCCTGCATTGAATAAAGTAAAATATTGTTCAAAAATAGTTGGTTAAAATATATGTAGTGTTTTATGTAGATTTAATGGTGTAATGATAAATAATAAATAAAGTAGCATTAAATGTGCTATTGTTGGAATGGAAAATGGAAGTTATACAATTTATTCTAATTACTGTTATTAACAGGCTTCAAGAACCATTTACAATAACACTATGTCGTAGTTGGCTCCAGCATTAAAAACAATAGACATGACAAGTAGCTTTAAAAAATTACAGCTTGCCCGCACTCGCACCAAGCCACTTTTGTTGTGACATCCCGGCCTATTTTTAAAATGTTCACAAAATAAAAAAACGACAATTCATTTATCGATAGAAAATACTGTCAAAACTGGCCAAAACAAAAAATAATGCAATTTAAACTTGTACTCAGCTGGTACGGTACACATTTGGCAATTTAAAAATAACTGTTAAAATAGCATTTCTACACTAAATGAATTAGACAGCTTCACGGACTGAAACGGACGAATATGCATAAATATGAATACGGAATAATATCGCACGGGTGATGTAGATGCACGTCGTGTTTGCTTTTAACTAAATTGAATTGTGTGATTGGCCGTTGCGGACGCACGCCTATGCTAATTCATCGGTCCGTACAGCAAATTGTTTACCATCTAAGCCCTCTGCGGCGTACGTGTTGTGTTTACATTGAAATAGTACCATCAAATTTATTATATTTCGAAAAGTTAATCCGGCTCAAAGGATGGAAGCTGGATAAGTCTGATTAGATACATAATCTGATTTATGTTCAATTTTATACATTATAAAATGCCTTGCACAGTTAATAATATCAAATAATATCACTTTGCGTCCTACCTCATCAGCCTGTCTCAGTCCAATACTATACATTCTCCTAAGAGGTTTTTGCCCACAATACCTGTTCATGCTAGTTGCGGATCACCCTGTGTATTATACAGTAATTATAACAATTACTGAATACGCCGTTAAGACGTTACACTAATGGATTACGTTAACATTTTAGTTAACAGAATATTATTCAAGTCGTTTAATGGTCACACCATTCCGTTACAGTTCAGATAAGGTTTGTTCGTAAGAACCTTAACATAGAGCGAAATGTACATATATTGTTTTTAAAATGAATATCCCTACAATTTACATATTCAATGTTATAAATTAGAAAAAAAATCCCTTTTGACATACCTGTATATTACTCAAAAAGATGTAAAATTTACGTTGAACATAAGTATTCAATAATTTAATGATAAACTTATAAGTTTAATTCAAGTATAGATATAATGTGTAGGATTTGGTAATTCAGGACGTTATTACATCAAACAAAACAATAAAAAGAATGAATTCAAATTGCAACTTTCGTTAATTATCATAAATCTATTTAGAAAGCAAATTAACCCAAACTCTGGTTCTGTTGACTTACACATTAGCAAGCCAAGCAAACAGCCTGCTTAACCAATCCAACTACGATTATCCAGTTTCAGTCGGAGCTAGAACAAGAAAGTTTCGAGTTTTGCATATTACACGGACAAACGCATTAGTTCCCTACATATGCATAACTGGTAGTTGTTTGCATTTGCCTATTACACTAAACTTCCTTTCATTCGGATTGTCTTCGTGGAACGGAATGGTGGGTGGGTGACTCTGTCCAACCTGTAGGAATCTTTGTGATCTACCTGAAACAAAACTCTTGTATTCAGTACATATGTACATATTATTTGTGTTTATGATCCCTTACCTTTTTTATTTTAAACATTAGTAGGTACTTGTTAACTTGACATTATACAAATCTGATCAGGTCTTGTCTACTGAATTTGTATCAAACTTATAGACTGTGCTTTTAAAACTGATTAGTCTATAATAAAATTTAGTACTTTTTTTATACAATTAATATTGAACAATGTTTCCCCACTGCGACGGACCGTATTTGTATGTATAGGTTTACTTGAAACTGGGTTGCGGCATACAGTAGGTACCTACCTAATATAGGGAATTCTTAAACCACCTTTTACATCGAGGTTTAAAACCTTTAATAGAATGAAATGTTCATGAACGTCAAACGCCATTAAATAATTTCAAACACTCGTAGCACTAGAGTAACAGTCAGTTGTACTTACGAGTAGTCTTGTTTGGGTGACCGCTAGAAGACGCGACTATGACACATGGGTTGGCTACTGAACCCGTCATCCTAAGCCATACTGGAGCGGTATAATGAAGTGATTTGGAAAGGCAGATCCATACACGATAATAAGACGCAAAAAAATTTGCAGCCACCATTAAATTATGTTGGTATGCCCTGTGTTACAATAACTTAAATTAATAAATAACACATTGCTTACGGCATGCCCGCGTCAAAGCTTCATACATTTCGTTTTCAACAAAGTTACCGACCAGGGGCGGTGGTTTCAAATAAAATTTATTCAACCTAATACACACTGTATGGTAAGTAATGTTGACATAACACGTGCTGAAATAATTCAACGCAAACTTTAACATAAGGATGCTCTTCTACGTAAATACGGGAAACTATCACGCTGTTATAGCATGCATTCTGTTTGCATTGTAATAGCTTTGAAATTTACATTTCTGAATTCCTTTAATTCTAGGCTTAGACAAATTATTTTATTTGTGTAACGCAAGTAAAAAAGTCAAGCAGTTAACCCAATATATGGTATATACCTACTCGTATGTACGTACATCTGTTATATCAACTCATATTGGGAAGTTTTCGCCCAAAATCTCCACGCTGGGCATGCGAATGGATCAACCTTAGATTACATAGATACACCTTAGAAGCTACAAGAAGTAAGCACTTTTCACGCTTAACGCTTACAGCGTTTACTATTTCTTCTATTGACGTTGCAGATACACAGACTTTTAATTTAAATAAAATTAACAATTGAGAATTCTTTGTACTGTGAAACTATTAAAGTAATAATGTATCAGCAACCAACCGAGTGATTAATGTCTTTATATCGCTCGCTGCTGTAATCATAACGTGTAACAGTTATACGTATAGCCGGTCTACAATACCGCTATTGCTCAATAATTGCATTTTACTGCTCTGTTTCCTTTTGTAATCTGGAAAGTGGATAATAATTGGAGTAGCGAGCCACCCCTTTCGCTTCTTTTTAACTTTTAGATTAGTCCGACATGAAACTATCTATTCAGATCACTTCGAATTCACGCTACTTTGAATACAACAAATACTCTTTAGGATTTTCTGACAAAATCTGCGTTCTGTATGTTTTCCACTTTTATGTAATGTACGACATATGTAATGTCAAGTAATATAAATAAGTAAAGTAGATTCGCTGTGTAGGATAATATTAAGTTCTCGTATACCTTTATGTAATTGTACTTATTTTTGCTGTGTATTTAATACTACTAAGTATCTACGAAATTAGTATACACGAAGAATATAAGAGAGTATTCGTTGAGTACAACTGACACACCAACATACACAACGACCTTTCTGTGAAATGGGGAGCGTTATGTAAGTTTTAAATTACCTTGTAAATTAAAGTGGATTTCGCGAAGTTCGATGAAAATTCATATATACTTAACCAGTTCCCGGGAAACACTGCAGCTGTTCAAAATCAAGTGTATAAAGCCACACAAACGGGAATAAAAACTTCACAGTGAATCCGGGGAGGTAAGCTTTCATTATTTCCCTGTGACTTGCGATGTTAATCTAGCTCTTAGAAAACTTAGCCTGGGCGCGTATACATATGTAATTTCAGGTCTAAGAAAGCTCTGACGGGGTGTATCGATAAAGTTTAACGATGTACGACTTTAAGTGGAATAGATTTAGATTATAAGTGTAAGATTAGTTAACTTTGTCCTTAAACATTGTATATTTTATAACTATGTCTACCGTTTATTATGTTGGTAATCCTAATTAAATAAATAAAAAATCTATTACAGCCAAGTACTGTTAACATGCCCTATAATTGACGCCCGTGGATTTATTTTCACTAGTGATTACCCTATTTATCTAATCTATGAAATATCCTAGCTCAATCTTCAAGACCATGGAGGCATCTGGCATTAGGTAAGATTTTAATCTTTTTTGAGACACATGATAGGCTACAGTGACCAAATAGCAACGGTTACATTCTCCTGCCAAGAAACTTTAAATAACATAGTACATATTAGTAAAATATTGCTGGCTAAGGCAGTCGCATAACGGGCGAGTATAGAGATATACAGATTAAATAACGCAGGACGAAAGCTCACAGCCCTGGAATTTCGGAATTCTCAATAACAAATAGTTGGGGTAATTTTTAGTTGGGGTCTGAAGTGGTAATTTATTTTTCGGTCGCGATCCAATTATTTTTGGGCACGTTAGTGAGGCATAAATCTGCGCTGCCCGAGAACCCCACGCACCTCATCCTGTAAAGTTCCCCGCTTGTATTTCAATATCGTAAACCTTTTCTTTTTCTAATCTTACTATATTGCCCGAGTTGTATTATAACATACTTTCTATACCTACCAATATTTAAAAAGAGTAAAACATCAGTAGCGATAGTTAAAAGACGTGACTTGAGACATTTTTTGAAGAAGGATGAAATCTAGAGCCTGGAATAAAACTTTATTATGGAGTAAACCGGGTTGACTTACGTTTGATTTTTTCGGTGACCCGACTAGGTTCAAACCTATACAAGGTCCTTCCTCGTGAGCGCATGCTGATTGCGGCGAGGTCCGGCTGAGACATAACATAAAAGTATAAATGGAATAAAACTGTAAATAATTTGTTCGTATACGCTATACGTATAAACTGCTAAATATCATTTTGGACTCTCAGTGCTGAAATGGATCTCTTAGTATAAATTAGCTCAGGTGATAGGTATATTTTAAACTGCTTCATTGGTTGAGTTGTCGCAACGCAACTACTGATCGAGAGGACCTAGGTTCGATTTCCAGACCAGGTACTATTGGGCTTATCTAACTTGGATTTCTTATTACTAGGTATATTAGAGTCTAAATTAGTTTCCGGCGTATGGCTGATAGAGGGTATAGAGTAACTGGTGAAACATGAGAGGGTATTACTCTCTTCTGCCTACCCCTTTAAGGATTACAAGCGTTACGTTACGTAATACATTTAATATGCAAGCAGTTAGTATTGAACAGTATCTACAAAATGTAAAGGTGTTATTACTACTTCTGAGGAGTAAGATAATCGCTTTAGTATAAAGGGAGAACAACAATGTCGCTGTTCATATTTAGATAAATAATTTGAATAACAATTACCTCGTTATAGTAATCGTTTATAGATTTAATACTGGACCAGACTAACCTGTGATAAATTTCAACATTTGCACAAGTTTTACTGGAATCTTTTTTAAAAAGATCTTCGCTCTAGTTAACATTGGACAATGTAAGTATGCAAAAATCAACTGAATCTCTGTTTAAAACAATCCGTGTAGTTCTAAATTACCTACGATCATCCGTTTTTCTTTTTCCGACCCTTTTATCATTCCATTGTCGGAAAACGAAGAGGACTGCTCCGCTGTTGTCTTAAATAAATTCAGAGCGCTATACCCTGAACAACATTTCATTTTAGGAAACATAGCATTTGCGTATCTAAAAGCCGGGTGTTATTTGCATAGTAGTGTAGTCATTAGACATTCCCGTGCATTATGGTAACTAAGGCTAGGCCCGTGTGGGATGCTACCGTACTCCGCTTAATAACAGTATTTTATAATGGGAAACGAAGAACATTATGTATTCCGTTACAATATATTCATAAAAAAACAGCATAATGAACAAACATTTACATATACCTATTCACACAATGAGAATGTATGTACGTAGGTACGTACGAATAGAATGTGTTTAATAAAAAATTTAAAGTTAGAAATGTTTGTTGGTACAAATAGTTATGACCGAAACTATTTTATTGAATAATCGTTGACCGACTTCTTACACACATATAATATACCGGCATCATTCGCTCATATTCGTGGTGGCCAGACTAATTTCTAACCGAAGTATTTCTTTAGCGACGTTGCAACTGGGCGGTTCCCTGCAACTATTTCGAAAAAACTAACTTAACTAAAACGTGAAAAATATACGTAGGTACGTATGTACCAAGATAGTTTTCATAACAGTTCGCTACTTTTGAGATACAATGGTAAAAAGTGGTGTTTCTTAAGTCAATAGTCGTTTAGTGTAGCACTCATTCCAGACCTATGCCTGAAACATGATAAATTATTCTTTATAATCCACTAAAATAGACCACGGGGAGACCGCGAGGCACATCATCCTTTATTATATTATTTTCTCATAGGGACGTTCTGTAATTATGCAAATGTAAAACATAAAGTAACTGAGCATTGACTTGATGTTAAAATATGCGTATGTATATACAGTATTATTATAATAAATAGTTCTTTAACGAAATTTATAACTGTTACCGCTATTTACGAGTACATTTACTTTGTAGTTTTCGATAATACCCGATCAAATTTGATACCACAACGAATTATTCAGCAGCATCGACCCTGTATTATATTGAACAGACGTTTTTTTTACACATTAAGTAATTTTAATAGGACTTAATTACCCAATTATTTCCAAAAAAATTCACTTAATTACTGCCGATTCAAAAGAAAAGTTTTCCTGCCAATGGCGCTATACATAATTGTCCTTGAACTTCATTTCATAGGAACATTTATTAGACTGTAAGGACCGATACTTAGAATACTTCTCAAGGAGAACTCTGTTAAAGCGGTACTCGTGTCTATTCAAGTAACATAAAAAATCTTTATTCATTCTCATAGACTCCCTCGAACAAAAAACGGTAATAAAATTTACTTTCCATCGAAAACTAAACGAATTCTCGTGATCATTGATTGCATAGAACTGTAATGTTTATATTATTTTCAAAATACCTACTTAATCAAGCGTTTTCATATCGTAAATAATATTATAGTTTTTACACTGCTATTGTAAAAAAATTCGTAACATCTGAAAGCGTGACCTATTACGTGAAACTGGCTGCCTTAATTTAACTGGTATATTTTTGTAAACTATATAAAACAAGCTATGCGCCAGTTGGTACTAAGTTGTTGTTGTTCTTGTTACAAAGAACTCATCTCACATATTACATATGCGCGAAAATGTCGAACTCACGCCTCTGCTCGAAATAAAGCTGGAATTATGTGGTAGAACTCATTGTTCGGCAACTGCGAGTTTGGAGGAAAGGTGAAGTGTTGGTTGGTGCCGGTTGGAGACGAGATGTGTCCATTATTTTACCTATCAAATGCTAGGCAAAATAATGCTTTACGATGATTTGTACCATACAATGAATAGAATAAAAGCGATTTCCCCACACGTTTGTGTTAAGCGATGATTCTTGATACTATACTCATTGATAATTTGGACTTGCTACTCAGCACAAATACAAGTTTGCATTATAATATCTTTAAATGACTCAACGATTCTCAGATGCTCATTTCAAGCGATCGCGTTTACTGGTGGAATCACAAAGTATGCTAAATTAAAACCGCCAGAAACATTGTCGTTGCCCGGGGGCTGTAAATGTGGACGCAACGCCGCGGGCCAACTTCACCTTGACGCGCCCACAATCGACCCTATTCAGGCCGCCGTCTTATTATAAATTTAGTAACTTAATTAGTTGTACTTTTTTAATATTCATTGGAAAATATTTGATGTTAAAAGGTTTTTTGGATAATTAAGTATATCACCGCATTAAATAAATTTACAAGTCCGAGCTAGTACCTATGGAGAAGTCATAGATTTCTGTGTCCATAACATAAAATTTAGCATCGATTCTTCCCATTAACGTTATTTCAATTATTTCAGCAGCGACTAACGTGCCAATGCAGTCACGAAAGTTACGTAAACTTCGCAGAGGGATCTCGACACCCGAATGATGCTTATCTCTAACGCGTCATGGTGTTTAACCTTAAACTGGCGCGTTGCCTAACTTAAATAGATTTGTAAATCAATTATAAACAACACATAAAAACAATATAGGAACCGAACGAGTCTTGTACATTTAGTACTATACTTAATGAATAGATCGAAAAAATTAAGAACTTTTTCTTGACGATACATACGATATAATATTTACGGCCTCGGTACGAGAAAGTCGGTACTACCCGAGTTCTGTAACGTACAGTTAACGGCTGGAATTTACTTCGTTCCTGTCCTCTACGGCCTACTGATATAATGTGAATTCCACTAACCCTATCATCATATTTAATACACAAATATTAGTCATTTAAACAGTACAAATAGTACGAGAGTTATATCCGATTTGTCACGTTCACGTGATTACTGAGTAGCGATATTAATTTGTCCATCGTACTGTGCCCTGCGCTAAGCTGTCGGTATATTGCATTTAATACAGCATATTCAGTTGCCATCTGTACTCATTTGATGTTTCATCCAACACGATAGCTCGATCCGATGCATTATAAAAGTCTGTAACGAACAATAAGTTGACTAAATGTAGGAGTTATAATTAAAGGAACCTATACTTGGCAAACGTAGTGCAGGACGCCCTCCGGCTAGGTGGAGTGGCTGGCAACGGTTGGATGCGAAGAGCGGAAGATCGAGCTCAGTGGCGAGCTATTGAAGAGGCCTATGTCCAGCAGTGGACGGAAATAGGCTGATGATGATAATAATAATGTTGATGATACGTTATATATTTTAAGAGTTCCACATAGTTTTCTGTACGGGTTGTATAGTGTGCCACGCTTCACATGACCGACGTTGCAGTAATTATGTAGCTTCGTTTTATTACGAGCAGACCGTCAGTGCAACAGGCGAATAAACAGTTACTGGTGAAGATCATGACCATCTTGTATATCTGTCATTACTATATATCAATCATCGCCATGTAAAAAGAAAAATTGTTGCAAAAGTTTAGCATAAAAATTAGAAGACTACTCCAATTGGATTGGAAATGGAATCTTGCTGGTGTGATAATCCTATTTCTGTCCGAAACGCTCAGAAGCTTATTAGCGAACAAGTCAGTAATTAATTTTTAAGTGTAAACAATACTAGCTAAGCATAGAATAATTCGTATATTCAAAGGTTTAAACGTTTAGTGTTTATTGAACGTATGATTTTAAATTAAACTGTACATATTATTTAGAAAGATTTTTTAATTTATATCGTAATAGCATACAAATTCCTGAGAAGATGGATTTTGTGAGAAAAAGTTATTATTCCAACCTAATGTTATGCGCCCCCAGCCTACTTCGCTATGCTACCAACTGCCATTAATTTTAGCCGCCACCTTATTACGCAAGTAATTACCTTTTAGTCCCATTTTCTTTGGAAAAGCTTCTAGTGAAAGTGCCATAATTAAGATAAATTTTCATCTACATCGCGTAGTCTTCTTTGTCAAATTTGGTTTTATAGCATTATTGTATAATTGAACTTAGATTATTGACGACTTATTTACACTATAAAAATGTAAATATTTTCAATGTGCAATTGAACGACATCAAACATTCTTGAATGGTAGAACTCTTTCAATTCATTCATTTCATTTAACATTTATTTCAATTACCATACACTTACAGCAGCACCTCTTCTGCTACCTTTATTGCCAATAAGTTTTAGTAAATCTTAATTTCAATTTAAGGAGGTGATTAGACCTCAGTACAGTGCGGTCACAATTGGATTCCCGCATCTCTGTATAGTACGACGAGCTGTGTCTCGATTGTTTCCAGAGACAAGTTAAAGCGCACTACATGTCGTTTTAACTAACTTTCCCCACCCCTCCATTACTTCTCTCTCAGCACTTTGTTGGTATTTTATAGCGTTAATTTCTGATTACACGTTTCTCCAATATAATATTTGCATGTTACATCTTATGTGTTACATAGTACAATCTCGCCCGCTTATTTCTCTTTCCTCTTCATTCGGTTCTGACCTTTGGTTATCTCGAAGAGATTGCTCTTTTAGCGATAAGACCGCCTACTGTTACAACCGTGTAATATTGTTTTTGTATTTTTTTGTCTATTTGTATGTCTACGTGGTGTCAATAAAGTGTTTTTATTGTTGTGTATCATTTAACATATTATTATGCCTATAATTATTTGATATTTGTAACATGAACTCGACGACTTATGTGTGCTCATACAACGCGTGTATTATCTTTAGCGGGTTCCCAGCTGTTTGGTGTTAGTGGATACGCTGACTAATGACTAACACCTGGTCATCAGTTCTCCAACTCATGGTAAGCAGCGACATAGCACACAGCGACAAAGAAAAGAAACCTTTTCAATATTTGCGCCGTAATAATGCCCGCCGATACTTCTACAAAAACAATCAAGTATTGAAGCAACAAAGTTAACAGTTTTACAGCCACTGTAAAATAAATGAACTTTTACGTACTTCGCAACCCTTAAAACCGTCCTTAACAATGGTGTTTATATAACGACATCGACGAACTTATCATAAGTACAATTTGTACTGATTCACTGGGAGTAGGTACTTGATATTTTACAGTGGCTAATATTTTACATAAATAAGACAATATGGTGTTGCCGAAAGGTAGGAATCTTTTTAAATAACTATGTATTTGTGTTGCTTAAATCTAAAGAATAGACTGACCCCCTATTATACAGTGGTACGTAGACGTAACTGGTGAAACGTGAACTGGTGAAACTCTCTTCTGTTTATTTTTTCGGAGATTACAGACGTGATCTTATGTTCATATATTACGTTTTTATTATTTCAACTTAATATAAGGTGGGAAGCTATGATTAAAATACATGCGGTAAGTCTCGTCCTTAACATACATATTTTTTGACTCTACTAGAAAAATCATGCAAAATTTTGCTTCAAATGCCACAATGATTTTATACTACCTACTAGAATAATTATTGACGGCAACATGAAATTAAAATTCAAATATCCTGTTATTTCGAGTTTTACGAAGCACACCTATCTTGAGTTATATGACAAAAACAAAATAAAAACGTGAAATCAATGTAATTAATATTGCAATTAAGATATTATTATTATTGAAATATTTTATATTTATATTACTATTATTGAAATGTATAATATAATAAATAAATAAAATTATAATATAATAAATAAATTTAT
>DWTO01000174.1:0-25402 GCA_018244755.1 Jemadia pseudognetus
TAATCGTCTTCAGTTAAAATTATTTCTAAATCATCTACAAACATGAGGCATTGGAATTATATAAATGTGTTATTTCGTATCAACTTTATCGATAGCTAGATAGATTGAAATAAAAGATAATATATATTTCCATTTTCTTACCAGATAATCAGAACTATCATCATTTTTGGATGGAATTTTTTCTCGAAATTAATGGATGAACTTAACTATTGTACTAGGTTATTCAATGTTAGTTTCAATTCTCTGGATATTAAATAAATAATTAATTTCCGCGCTTTCGACAGCCATCCCAAGTTCTAGTCGTTGTAGTACAGCGGCGCGCCGTCGTTACTCATGCGCTGAATACCCATAAAGTTGCATCGTGGGAATTGTTTGTTAGTTTCGTGTTGTGTTCGCTTTGTTCGAGCTTGTTCGTTCCTTTTGTTTGTCTCGCGTTGACGTCACTGGATAATTGAAAAGTACTCACGTTCCTATTTATTGGTGTTTTTCAATACGTTCCTCTATACCTTTACGTTCAGTATTTGACTTGTCGTTTTTTTAATTGTGAATGGTCGGTATTAAAAACTACTTCATAAAATGTTTACTTGAGTTCGAGTCTATATTTACCGAGAACACATTTTACTTTTGTAGTTTTTTTTATTTCCTTGTATACTCAGAACAGTGTTCATGATGTTCGAAATTCAAATATGCCGTATTAAAGCCGTGTACGGAGTTATGATTCGCACATGTACAAGCCGACACAACGTATTACACGGGTTAAAAATTCATGTCATTTATTATTCAAATTCTGCCCTACAAGGCCTTGATACTTATTCATATGTAATTTAGTCCTGGCATACGAGGACCGTAAACGCACTGGCTCGCGCCGGATGCGTTGTTGACACGTGAATCCAACATACAGTGTTCGCAGATGTGAATAGAACATTCCAGAAAGTTATTCGTATAGACTCAGAACTTCCGCTATTGTTATAGTTACAGCTGATATAGTTACGGTATTGTTTAGACGTTTAAATGCGAGAACATTGTTTTCACAGCAATTTTATTTGTACATCAAGAATTTTATTTGATTTGAAGTCTCAGACATAATAGCAGTTGACTTGATGTTGTCTGATCTGCCGACTGCGTGTTATCCACCGCTCTACTCCGCATGCAGCAGACCATGCAGCAGACACTGTCATCAATTTTGATATACTCAGTAAATACAGTAGGTGGTCATTTTAAATCAATCGTGCTCGTTTCACTGAATTATCTGAAATGTGCAAATGTTAAAATAATACTACAGGGAATGAATTGGCGTCAATTTGGAGCGAAGCCAATCCCGATATCGACTCATGCTAGCATCGAATTGGAAAAGTTTATGTTGTCGTAAAATTATTCAGTTGTGAATGAGAATTCGGATATTTCATTACATATTTGTGTTGTATTTGTTTTGAGTAGTCTATTAAAGTATTTAGAGCTTTGATGAACAGGGTCTGCTCCTTTTAACGCTGGTGCATACGTAATTTGAAAAATTAAAATTATTTTAACTGCCTCTTTGGTCGTGTTGGTTGCAAAATTCCCGGGATGGACAATACAAAAATTTTCTAACTTAGATTTACTAGTAGTAGCTTAGAATCCAGGTATGTGCCCAATGTATGGCAAAAGGCTCACTACCTATTCCATAGTGGGACTTAAACGTAACTGGTGAAACGTGAGAATGTTGTACATTTGTCTGCCTACCTCTTCGGGAATTAGAGGCGTGAACTTACGTTTTTTCTGTTTCAATTATTTTAATTTAACAATATACCTTGTGTGAACGCAACGTACGAAGTTATTATTTGCTATTTAATTTAGAATTACTTCACGACCTCTGACGTCTACTTCTGTTCTTTTATAGACTTCGAAAGCTCTGTCAAATAGTTACAAACAAAGATGACCAATGGAATGTACAATTCTCGAGTAGGAAGGGTACATATACCGTATTATGTCCGCCAACCTACATGTTTTTTCTAACAACTGAAGCTCAAGGTATATATTAAGTTTCATCATAATCGGTTCAGAGGTTTTGCCGTGAAAGCGTAACCGGGAGAGAGTTACTTTCGCATTTATTATATTAGTATATTTTATCTCTTGTTGTTCGAAAACAATGAGAACACTCGAGAGCATTATCCACTGTCTACTCTCATCATTATGAGTCAGTCTGTGTCCCGTTGAAAACTGTTGCCTTCACATAATTAAGGCCAATTATGTTATTACTCGAGTCTGTATGAATTGAGACGTTAATTGTTCTATTTAAGGATAATGTTTATTATTCAATGGATGTGAGAAATTTTCTCTTACATATAACATTTCATACACAGGTTAAATTTTCCCGAAATAACTTTACTCAACTACCTTTAAACATAGTTCAGTTCGCATTGTTCAGACGTATTGTCCTATATTCTTGTTACATACTTCGTAAGTACTTAAACTTGTGCTCGTTTCAGTTTTGTAAACCCGTTTCAATATGTAACGTAGCCGAGGTAGTTTTGTGAGTTCAATCATTACACTTAGTGAAAATTTATCTGCATTTTTCTTAAAAATTAAACGGCTTCGGGTGTATAGAACGGTATAATAAAAATGTATTAAAAATTTGCATTTTACGCAAGCAAATTAAATATATGCGTCATTCTAAAATGAGGTCTTTTTATTTTTATTACATCGAATTACTTACCTATTTTTTACATACTTATATTATATGGAATTACTTTTAATATAACTACGTTACAAAAGATCTTGTACATGAGTGATTGTAATACAGTCCTACGTTTGGGTATTGTTCGTTCAGAAAAGATTAGGTTTTCTTACCTTTATATATGTAGATTTACATCTGACTGCAATTACCAGATATTTGTGAAGTCACTCAATTCATGCATATGTGGAGTTTTTGAGAACTTTGTGTATGCATTCGCAAATAGAATTGCATGAGGAAAAATTCTGTGCTGATACACGAAGCCATGCGGTTTTGATTTAATAAGAACGTCTTCACCAATGAGTCGGTGGGCAGGTATCGTCCAAGGCATGGAATTGGTGCTTGGCAGATCTACTCCATAGGTGACAGTAAAACTGCATGATGTCATATACTTCTCATATTGTAAAAGGAAATATAGACGAGCAGAAAATTATATATGATTCTTAACCTATTAGTTTGGATTACGTAGAGTTTACGTCAAGTGACGTTGATTATCGATTTTGATAATCAACAGTTTTGATATAATAACATCGATAATATTTCGTCAGCGTGTAGGTTAAATTTAAATGAAACACAGCAAGAACCGTTTATAAAGTGTAGTGGCAAACATAGCAATTATAACTTTTCTTTCTGGGGCACGCTGAGTGATGAATGCTCTTTCATATGTTTCAACAATGATCGTCTACGATATTATTCATGTATTGTTGTGACTTACAAATGTTCGTGGATACTCGTATATTCAAAGCCTCTTGTAAATGTTTTGTGGCGTATAAATTTCACATAAAGCGAAAGCGGTTGCAACTTTTTAAATGTTACGATTTTTGTTCAGTGTATTTATTTTTTTTATAATATGAGAATGATTTAAAGATATTGACGAATTTAGTGTACGCTGTGCTCTGGAATTGGGATACCTAATTTTAGGATAATACCTTCAAGTGCGCTAGGATAAAACTAATTACTGTTGAAGTAATAGTCACAATCATTATAATATTCATCATGAGATGGTCCGCTTGGATAATAGTTCACATGTCTCCTTGTACGAGTAAGATAAAATATGACTATTAATTGTTGGCAATGAACATCAAGGAGCTATTTGATAAATATATACTTACATAAGTACTTCAATAACGCACTAGAACATGGTGGTAATTTCTCGAAACATTGAAGAACAAAGGATCGTTAATAGTATATAAATAACTGAAGAGTGTCACGCAATTACTGAAAACTTGCGTGTTACTTGTATGTTGGTATGAACGGCGACCATAGATTAGTTCCACGATCTGCATGTTTTGTTAACTTGAAGGAATTTTGTGAGTACATTTTTGACAAATATTTATATTAGGTCAGTTTGTAACAATGGGACGATCGCGTGGTTACTTGTTGAACTCATTTTTAATCCTTATTAGTAATTTCTACAGTTTTCAGACGCGTTGTTTCCTCTAGACTTTCTTTTAGAGGTCATTGAACTATATATTTTTTGTTTTTTAATTATGTATGCGATAAATATGCTGGCTGTTGATTTGGAGTAAGATAGACTGTCTGGGGAGAAATGGATACGACGGCGGCCTCAATTTATACCTCCTTCATAATTTAATATTAATTATAACTAGCATGTATTGTCTAGCTGTCTAGAGGGATAGACAACTGAAGCACATTCGGAAGTGCTTGCAATGATCGCATGCAGTGTTGCGCGTAGATGAACATAAATATGAATCGAAGGTTCAAATTTAAAGGTATCCTCGATATTTCCCTACCGAAATTGTAACGAAGAAATTCATAAAAGACCAAGAGACACCGACATAGTTCTTAGGATTGACTAACTGAATAGGCATAACATATCGTTCGAAAGATTTGTAACGCGTTGTTTAGAACGATTATCGAATGACGATCACATATTCACACAGATTCCGCAAGCAAGCTAGTTGATGTGGTCTCATTATTTAGAAGACTGAAATAAAGTTGGATTCAAAAGGTCAATGAAGCCAGGACTTTCCTGAACATTGGAGCGCAACCTCTCAAAGAACCTTTTTGACTTAGTCTGCTTCAAAGAACCGCTAGGTGGATGATATAACTATTGCACATTTTTTACTAGTCTTTTTATAGACTCGGAGTCATAATTCAATTTTTATGACTGCGAATCTGAAGAGCTCACTTAGAATCTGAGCACCATAACCAGTATCACTTGACATAATAATTAACGAGATACGCGACCTTGAACCAAACTCTTATGCATACGGTTTGGTATTTTTAGACTTTTTAATTAATTCGAGCTGGCATTAGGTAGCAGGTAGGTTATTGAGCGAGGTAGATGTTATGTAATGTGATGTTCTTTTATTCTTCTCGGTAATTTTTTCTGTTCACGACTTTTTGTAAATAAGGACGGCTTCTTTAAATTCGTTTTCTTACCTCGTCCGACATTACTATTCATCAGACCAAATCTCTATCTTTCCCCTGAATGTGCAGTTTATCATTATTTTCCTTATATTCCTCGTTCTCTTCGTCTTAGTCCTACTAGCATCTTCTTTTAAATTACAAATAGGTACTGCTTCAATTGAGTAGAGGAGGGCACTATCGATGCAAAATGCAATGTCAAGTTTAAATGTGACTAATGATAGAATGTACTTTACAGTGAACGGTGAATACATTACCGCTTGCAAGCACGACGATGCGGTCAATATCCTGCGGAATGCGGGCGACATAGTCGTGTTGACGGTGAAGCACTACCGAGCCGCGACGCCGTTCTTGCAAAAGAACAGTAAGTACCTACTACATGCTCACATTTTACCACTTTTCATGTGCCCATGAGATACGAGCTGATAAATTACTATCGTACATTTGTAGCATCAGAGGTTCACATTTATGTAGGTGATTGTGAATTTAAAGGTGTTCATCGTAAGCATACCACAAAAATCATGTATGTATGTATATGCGTGGATTTTGAATATCCTTTGTAACAACTATAACCCGAACTTCAGAATATATGTATAAACAGTTCAGATTTAATTATTGGTTTAATGGACTCCTGACTTTGTTTTAGCGGACGGGGCCTCAGATACAGACAGCAGTACGGGAGACGAGCACCCTTCCCTCCACAACAAAGTTGATGCCAATTGCAACTCGGAAAGATCTGCTGAAACCAACGGGGGATGGCAGGTATATTATTATTTCATTTTAAAATATTCATTGGTTTTTCATTTTCAAAATTTCATTCAAGACTACAAAAATATTAAAACTATTAAAAATATTGGAAATTTAACTAAATTTTTGATGTGATATATTATTGGACCACTAAATATAGAACCTGACATAATTATAAGAAAGGGGTTTGACGTTTGCTCTGTGACCTTTGGCAGAGTGCTTGGGGTGACGATGAGAGCAGCAGACCAGGTAGCGCGGCCGGCTCGACAAGAGGCTCCAGGCCTTCGTCCGTGGCGTCTGACCGTCTTCCTGAAGGCGGCAAGGAATGGGTTGATGTAGTGTCAGGTTAGTATATGCTGTGGATCTCAAAAAACACAAAAAGGTACTAATTATCTCATACTACTCAATCCTCTAGTAAGGTTCACTGTTTAGTTACTGTCATAGACAACACAGCATAAAATAAATTTGAACATAACGTCACGCCTGAGATCTTCGACCGAGTGTAGTACATTCCCACGTTTCACCGGTTACGGTTTACTGTTTATGGTTAAACTAGAAATTCTTGAATAAATTCAGTGCTACCCAATACGATCAAATACTCGACCAACGAAACATTAAAAGCCGACAGTAAAAGAAAGTTACAGCTAAATTTATACCTAGAAATCTGTTCAGTCAAGAGTATGTAGAATCCTAAACCTAGTACTTGTGGACAGTCATTAAAACTGTGTCCAGAGGGCTGAAAAGGATATGAAACAATGCTTTTTTTTCATCAAATGATGCTATTCTGTTTTCAGTACCTCTCATGATGGGCTACGTCACGCGATACGTTTTGGGAACGGATAAGTTAAGGCCGGGAGCTTTTGAGGTGAGACATTATATGTAACCTATACTAGTTTTAATAGGTGTGATACCAATAAGATCGTTCATATTTGTCTATGTGTCCCAGGTCCGCGGCGCCCGGCCCCACATGACCACCGGTGTAATACACGCTGAAGATCCAGCCGCCTTGTCGCACTGGCTTAAGAGCATATCCGACAATATTGTAGGCTTGACCAATTTACAGGTGAGTCTTAGACACATGCGTGTCGTATGTGTTGCGCTCCACTGGATGCTTAACGTTTGTTTTGGATTCTTTAAATCTTTAAAATTATTAATGTATGATTAAAATATATTTGAACAGGACAGTGAGAAGAACATGTCTTCTTTAACCCACAGCTTAAGCAATGATCTATGAAGCATAGAACTCTTTAAGTAATTCTACGTAATTTGGCATAATTTTATTCGGGATATTTTCATCTTGGTTGAGTTGAGGGCTATATATTATTGAAAGTGATAAATTCTAGATGAAGCTGTTGAACCGGCACCTGGCGGGTGGGGAGCGCATCGAGTATATGGGGTGGGTGCACGAGGGGGTGGTGTCGGCGGCGCAGCCCTGGCAGACCTACCGCCCCAAGTTCCTGGTGCTCAAAGGCACCGACGTTATGCTCTTCGACGTGCCGCCGGTCTGTATGCAAATTAGCTTACTTTATTTACTACGCACGGTAATATGTAAAAGTTTCGGGTCGGTGGTCTTCTGTTTTTTCATGTTGAAATTGAAGATGTTCGATATGATTTCATAAGACCGAATTGAAAATATTTTTCTTATATAAAAACTTCATTGAAATGTGTGAATTAATTTCTGTTTACGCGTTAAGATATAAGCGAAGAAAATTATGTTATACTTTATCTAATTTGACGTTGCTTGCATCGCTATTAATCATATTATATATAATTCTGAATTGGAAGTTTTGATGCGAGGGTGCTTGCGACGCGTGCCGCAGATGAACCTGTCGGAGCTGGCCAAGTGCCCGGAGACGCTGAAGGTGTACCAGACGATGTTCCGCACGGTGAAGGAGAGCGAGACGGTGGACTGGCGGCAGCACTGCTTCCTGGTGCAGAGCAGCGGCGCGGGGCCGGGCGGCGCGGCGGGCGCGGGCCCGGGCGCGGCGCGCGCGGCCGGCCCGCGCTACTTCAGCGCCGAGACGCGCCAGGAGCTGCTGCGCGTCGAGGCCGCCTGGACCGCCAACATCGTCAACTCCGTCGTGCGCCTCGGGGTACGCGCTCCTTGCCGACATTTTTTATGTTTCATTTTCTATTCAGCTCATTTTAAATCCTATGCTGATGAAGGAACGTTTGCAGTTACATTACGCTTTGGTTTTTTTTACTAAAGATAAAACTGTGGATCCGACTACCAAATGAACACACTAGCTCAGTGTCAATCGATATATTTGAATCATTTTATTTGAAAAATATGTATTGTCAAATTGTGTGTTTTCAACATCGTTCACATTGATCGCAAAGTGCGAAACCGATGTGGATATTATTGCATTTCAATATGGACGATGTGAATGTTGCGATGTCCGCGCAGAAGAAGACGTTCACGGTGGTGCACGCGGGGCGCGCCGCCGGCCTCACGCTGGACTGGGCGGCGGGCTTCGCGCTCAGCGAGGGCGCGGCCGGCGCGCCGCCCGTCTGGGCCTACCGGTACGCGCGCCCCCACGCACGACTGCGACCTACCCTTTTTACGCCACACTACCCCACGAGTATTCACCGTCTGCAGGATAAGTTTAATACTCGTATTGTGTCCTGTCCTCGTCTGTAATATGCTTAAGTATGCTGCGGATTTTTTTTGAGTCGAGGGATACCGATTTGTGTTAGATAATTATGTGTACTTACTGTACTTACACTATGAGAGCGAAGAAAAAAAATCTAAGTTCAATAAAATCATATTTATTGATTTTAAATAAAATTGAATTAAAACCCTTAAAACGTCCCTCAAAGTTTTTTAAATTATTTTCTACGGTAACTACTACAATTTAAAGCTTAATATTCTAAACATTACTAACGAATTGTGATAGTTCACGAATCAACCTCGCATTGGTTTACTGAATATTGTATTGTAATCTGCGATTACAGACAAACAAATTGCGCATACTCTCATACCTCCACATCTTAGAAGTCACAAAAAACTTGTTTTTTCTTTAAAAGCGTGTAAAATCCTCCGACTCACAAGAGAGCTCTCATTCAAAGCCGGCAAGGCATTGGCTTACCCCTCAGTGTTACGAATGTCCGTAGGCGACGGTAACACTTCACCATCAGGTGGCCCGTTTGCCTGTTTGTCAAGCTGAATATAGAAAAAACACTTAACCAGCGTGGCAGACTATGGCCTTAAGGCTCTCACTCTAAGAGGAGACCCATGTTCCAACAGTGGAACGATAGAAGAGTTGAAAAATCAAAATATATTTAGTATGACCGTCTTTTACATTACAGATTTTCGCAGCTCCGCGGCTCCAGCGACGACGGCAAATCAAAGTTAAAGTTACACTTTCAGGACACGGAGACTAAAGTTATCGAAACTAAGGTGAACTTGTACACAATATTACATACTAAGTAAACTATTGAATTATTTGAAAATTTATAGTTTATAATACAGCTGTGATTAAATACAAATGAAATTTTTGTTACTTAACATTTACAAGTAGATTCAGCCCTACTTCATACTGGGACGTTTTATGTAACTAATAAAACGTAGGGGCTTACTTCACTCCTTTGCATACTTGTTCGGATACGGATATGTTACGTAAAATTCAATATAAATTTCTGTCAATTGAAGAAATATAACTTTATATTTATTTGTTATTACTATATCAAGAGAATAGGAATGCACAGTAGCGCCATCTATTGTATAACACTGAAAATCTATTTTTGAAAAAGCACATGGTTGTCAGTTCCAATGTAAATTTCCAGGAGCTGGAGTGTCAGATCCTACAGAGCCTGCTGTTCTGCATGCACGCCTTCCTCACGGCCAAGGTGGCCTCCGTGGACCCCGCCTTCCTGGCCTCCATACACCACGCCAATTAAACCACAAGGGAAATGTTTTGCCGCTACGTTTGAGTCCAAACGCCGATGTGACTCGAATGTCAGGAAATATTTTAGTTGTAAATGCTATGTTATGATTCTAGTATGAGGCTAAGGTTTGAAATTATTTCACCGAACATTTCCTTACCTTATGTTGAATTTATTTTGAATATAATTACTATATATGGCCCAATTAAATTATTATATTCCTAATCGAATTATTACATTGACCGGGGGTATTTTTTTTGTTCATAATTACATTACTTCTCACCCCGTGTTCTACAAAGCGCATAACTAACCTGGTGAAGAACCTACCCCTTCGAGGAAATATAGGCGTGAAATTATGTAAAATATTTAACATTGACATTGGAGTCATATTGATTCAATGGTTATCGTTAATTTATTAATATTTAAAGTATAGTTAAAAATCTTTTACATAAACTGTATGTAGTATGTTTTATAAATTTTTAGAAAAGTACAATTCGAATTATAAAATTAAAGGAACAAGGATTAAATTTATTTTGTGCGATCTCGATTTTTTCTTCCTCCAAGCGTTCGCTCTTGCAAACGAATTGTTGAAATTTGCATCGGACGTCGAATTTAAATAGATATTTTAGTAAAACACAGAACTGTGCGATCTATAATTACTTTAAATTTATTTCATAGCGATGAAATTCTTTAACAAAATGCTGATTTGATTTAGAAATTAAACTCATTTATGGCCTCAAATGCTTATTACGTGGTACTGATGAAATATACATTTATTATGCGTGTGTATTTTTCTTCTCTCGTCTATTTGCAATCTCTAGGTTTATATTAAAGATGCGAATTTAATTTTTTATGTTCGTTCGGTAATGGGAGTGTTAAAACTACGAAACATATTCTAAATTATTGTTTAAGGTTATATGTAATATATTTACTGGTGTTGAAATTATCAAGCCTGAAATTCTGTTATCGCTTGTGGTGTGTGTTTGTGTGAATTTAATAATCTAGAGATTTTAAATAACGGTTATTATAAGAATATGTTGTTTCTAGAACCTTCCGGCCTATGAGATATATGTATTAGAAAAACGAAACAGCGAATATTAAGACTTAGGCTATTATTGTTAAGTAATCCCCTGTTAACTCTTCCATACTTGTATTTAGGACCTTATTGTTGTCGACACACGAATCAACATAGCTTGCAGTACCTCGTGTTTCGTCACCCTTGTACCTGTTGCGGTAGAGTCGAAGTTAGCGATGAACTTGTCTTCCTTTCACTTAGATATTTCGTCTTGAATCTCACATCTTTTATAATATTATATTTTTAGTGTTTCGCTACTAAGGATTGTAAGGAAGTCGTACGAGGAGACAGGCAGTTTATACTCTGTTAAGGTGTATTTACCATACTCAGTATTATTTTATTTGAGACTAGATTCTGTTTCCAAATTTTGCATTTTGATATTTAATATTAATTAGTTTGTCGGTCTAGTTTTGATAGATACTTGGCTTAGATGTGATAGATACTTGGCTTTTTTAATTTTAAAACAATAACATGCATTTAAAAATTATGACTTATTTATACTTGTATTTTAATCGTAAGGTATTTTTAAAGTAGTACATTAATTTGTTGTTATAATTGCCCCTTATTTTCTACATTAAACGAATCATAGTTATTATATTTTATTTAATTGTTTATTTCACTAGAATTTAATAACAACGTGTGTAAAATTTTGAGTTCTTTTATTCGTACACACATTTCTGTTTGAATGAACATGTTTTGTATTTATCACGTTTTGTAATTCTTGCGTATTTATCTATAGGAACTGTGCTGAAAACAAGTGTTTAGTGTGTTCAGTGAGTATTGAAATGTATGTATTGTTAATAATTAGTTAGGACAAAGTTTTCAAACGAAGGTCATTGAAGTTGCGTTTGGGTCGTTAAATGGGGAATGTCGACATTTAGAATGATCACAAATTTTTTATTGTACAACTTCAGAAAATGTGAGTGTCACTGTGCAGAAATATCGCAACGATTTTAAAGTATTTCAGATATACCTATATGTTGGTATGCGTGTTTTGATACCAGATTAAAAATAATACCATGGCAATACATCGCTGTTCACGCTTTTTTAATTAAATATTGGTACTGTACTATAGTTGAGTCGTGACAATTGGATACAGAGGTTACTACCGACCGTACAAGCAACTCAGACCCAAAAGGCGCTTGACAAGGCTTAATATATGCCCATGTCTTCTGTTATCGAGTGTTTTGGTAATTAACTCATCTAGCAATTGCACCTTGAATGACCCCCTCTTAATATTCGTAATTAGTACAATATTTAAAAATTAGGTAATACATTTACCTATATTATTACAACGCAAATTTTACTCAGCATGTAGTGTCCCGAAACAAGCGAATCTTATTGGAGCTACAAGATTATAGTCATGTATAAAGTCTGTTCTTTAAAGAGCGCTAGATACGCAAATCCCGCTGCTTACGGTGTAATGAGTCCCAAGCCGTGTTATGTAACAGTCTTTATTGTTAAGCAGTATTCATTCGTGTTTACGAAACTCATTGTCTGATCGAAAGAACCAAAGATTTTTATTTTATTTTGTTCTCATAGGGTGATTGTGAACGAGGTGTATTTACTATTATATGTCTCGGGACTTTCTAATCCCATCGAAATATTCCTTACTGTGAACGCATGCGCGAGTCGGTATTTTTATTCGCGCTGTTAACGCATTGATTAATAATGAAGTAATGTTTTTCCTACAACTTAGATTATATTGCAATAATGCATTGCTATCAATATTGCTCGTCTACGACCAGCATACGAACACACGTAGCAACGATTTTGAACTATTAGTAGTGTTTCAAATATACCTAGTTTACAAATAATTCATAGATTTACGGAGATTTTAGTATTTTTGTGAAAATGTTTAATGGGAGCCGTCATATCGCTGTCTAGTTTTGAAAACGCGCACAGCGCCATCTAGCGACTGTAGCTCGGTAGGTATTTTTCGCGGATATGTTATAAATTCCAATTCATTTATAAACTGCTTTCAATTTCTCTGCAGAAAACAGCCAGCTTGTTATAAGCAACTTATATATTAAGGTTTATACTTGTCAAAAATTTAAAAAATGTTAAATATATTTCCGTAGTAAATTTTTGACTGCGATTTATTTACACCATTTTAAGCAACTTATATGTATATTTTCGTAATATTAATGTTTTAAATCATTCGTTTCCCAGTTTGGCTACTGAGTTAAAACTTGCGGCAATTTTGCTAGAATTGTAAACATTTAGTCAATTTTAAAAAACTCAATTATAATAGTCAATTATGTATGTAGTATAATATGTGAACTGTCCATCGAAACAAAATAAGCAGGTGTGTTGTTAAAAAGTAATTAAAATAGATATTAATTGTATTCAAGAGTATGTATTCCTTGTATTAGAAAAAGATTGTCATCTTGTAACTTTGATGCAGTTTGACTTCACGGCATAATTGGCTGTGTAACAGCTGCCATCACCGTAGCTCTGGGTTCGTTCCGACTTACTTTTTAACAAATTTAAAATGTTTCATTCATCATAATATGGTATATGGTACATACATATCTAGATACGTATTCCTGTAGTTTTTATTCATGAACTTTGGTCCTGAAGCTTTGAAAGCTCGTGAAAAAAGTCTCTCGGTACTTTTATAAAATAAAACACCTTAAACGCTGAAGCCGTCATGTTTTGAAAATAACTATTATGTTTCAATTAATTTTTAAATGAGTCAATTGTTTTTAAAAGTGCTCCTATATATTTGTATTTTAGTGATTAATACGAAAATGGCGGCTCCCATTGCTTACATTTATAATAGAGGCTATGATCGTATGAAAAGTTTTAAATAAATGTATTAATTTTTGATGAGAATTGTAGCATGATAACTTTGCGCTTGCGTCATATCATTAAATTTAAGTGAATAATAATTCTATATGATATTTTTAAAAAAATCATTGATGTGTTAAAAAGGTAAATTGAATTTTTCATATTATTATTATTACGATCATATTATATTCGTTGATGATGTTTATCATATTCTATACGATCTGCCGGATGCAAAATGGCTCTTGTAGGTAACGTTGTTTTAAGGATCGGCCTGGATCTGTCCGCGTGGGTTTTTAATAAAGCTAGTTCCAATTTTAAAATAACAGGCTGTAACTTCATTGTCTGTGTATTGGGATGGAGTGTGCCCAATGTGAAGTCCAATATTGCTGTAGGTTATGGAATAGAGTTGCCAACCGTCCTATTTTCCCAGGACATGTCTTGGTTTTTGTAGTGTTCTGGGATGTCCTCGATAGTTTATAATTAGTGTCCTGGGTTTTTAAACGCCCTGATGGGGTCATGTGATTTGAAATACCCACACCACCTTAGCAATCCTTACGTGTTGCATAAATATCATCATTTTTATTACTTAAGTCTCATTTACCCCCATATTCACAACATATTAGCTATATTGTTACGGTATTATTGTGTCCTGTTTTTAAACTGCCTTGTCCTGATTTTTCCATCTTCAAGTTCTAGTTTTTGAAATATGCGGTTGGCAACGTATTATTGAATATTAATATATAATTAGGACATGTTTTTAACGGTTGAATAAATTTGCGTATAATACTACGTTCGAATTAAAAATTGTTAATTATAACACACTTAATGAAGATTATGCATTATTTTAGTTCGTTAGAATTAATATTGTTTCGGCCTACCGTCGATCCTTAACGATTAACGTTACGTGGTATGACATGTACTGTACATTACGTTGTCAGTGTGTCTATATGTAGACATGTACTTAGGTACCTTTATTTACACGTGTACAAATTATAGGTTGAATGTCTGTGTTTAGTTTCATTTCAGTAGAATTCATAGCGGTTGTATACGGCCAGTTATTTTGAATCCAAACGGGGCTAATGTAGATGTATATGTGAAACTTAATATAATTATATGTTTAGCGTTCTGCTAAATTGTTATTGAAGTTTTCAAATTTTTTATAGTGTAGGTATTGCCTGTAACCGTACAAGTGTCATTACAGACATTCACCACCGCGTCCGCTCTTGTATCGTTTTAGTGTATTTTACATTTCAATTTCGTGTATGTATCTGTGTTAAATTTACCCAACGCATACAAAATCGACGTCTTCGATCGTCAAGCTATTGAAACTATCTCATTCCGATAATGCGTTTATAAATACGGGGTGACCCTTACGAAATGTATCACAACCGATCACACGTTGACATTAAGATAAAATATAAACGATACGTATACGATACACTGAAATTATACAAGTGTGGTTACGGCTCAATATGAATGATTAATATTAATTATAAATTATTGATTATAATCAATTTAGCGTGTATAGTAATATAGTATTTCAAACAGTCTCGAGGCTTTAGTTTTAAGTATTCTTTAATTGATCGTATTCCAAAATATGTTTGTCTTGTAACTCTTGTATCGTAATTTTTTATGGAGTTGTATGGTTTGATACGGAGCATTGAAAATTTTGACCGAGGAAGTATTCCATAATTTAAAATATTCTCATGTACTATTTGACGTCACAATAGGTACTTTTTTTTACAAAAACTAATAGAATATTCGTATGTACCTAAAATACTCTGTATCAAAGTATACAATTTAGGGAGTGTGTCCAACCTTGTCGACTGTAATACTTGACTTCGGGGCCCTGTTCCGTCTAAAATCTTAATAGGATCTTCCATACCGTATTTAGCTGAGTATAAGTGTCTTTATATTCTTCTAAATTAGCATTTTCTCTCAAAACATATTATAAAGGGAGTAGCAATCCGAACGGCTTTTATCGATGTAGTAAATATTGTTGTGATTAAAATAATAGTATTTTTTGCGAAGGCAATAGTTTTTCGATAAATTTTTGAACTTTTTCTAGCTAGCATTATTGCAGGTAATTTGAAACGTCTGTAGATTCATTTTAGCTGAAATGTTGTAGGTTTCTGCATGTAGTGTTCCATTGATCGGTCCAAATTGACTTTTTAGTATTGTTTTCAAGAAGATTCTAATAACCCTTATAGACGTTGCATATTTGAAACTGTCACGAACAAAACGGACAAAAAATCCCGTTGTTAAAATTGGGACCACAGGTTTGTCGTATTTGCCACTGACACTTCAAAGTGTGTCATTTTGTCTATGAATTTGTATCGTGTCGTTTGGATCGGTTTTCATTACAACTATTATAGTATCACATGACAGTAGCTGAATAAATTAGCGTATATTGCGTTCGTCAGCAACGGAACGAAGGGCCGACCAATTAGTCAATTTAGAGAAAATACTCAAGACTGAACTAGCATGTGTGTATTTGCTGTTGATTTTAATATATTTTGTTGACTGGCGATACAACAAAATGGACCGTAATACGTTGTGATAAAAGCAGGACGGTGCAGTCTTAATACATTTATTTGTGTAATATCTCAGCACTATACTTGTACACTTGAATCTCAGCACTTTCGGTGACATGTCGGCGGCGGTCGGTCGGGAACGTGACATACGCGTGTCACGGCGTGTCACGAGTTTTAATGAGTACTAGTAGATATTAGAAAAAATGTGATATACTATCACATGTTGCCGATATGTCGCCTCTATCAATAGCTCGTAGTTTTGTTTCTACTTTAGAATGAAAACTCAGGGGGAGGTAATATATATGTATGTATACTACATAAGAAGCGCGACCCTAAAAATGTGAACGTAATGAATTCATCATGTAAATCATCGATCTTATTTTAGCTCATCCTACTACAAATTTGGTCATCGTTAATTGTAGGGCGTGGATTAGTGGTTTAATACGAATGCGAACGTGGTCTTGTTTAAAATTCATATTGTTTTTTTTTTGTGTTCAGAAGCATATTGGGACAATTTATTTTTAATTCAGATCACGCTACAGAGAAAGTTGGGCGGTTCAACTTCTAACATGAACTAAAATTTTGTGTGATATTATTATCTTTAGTAACCGTACCTGTATTTGTATCGAAATTTAGTTATTTTTAGACATTCAACTGTCAATTATCGACTTAAATCTACATTACTAAATTGTGGAATGGTATCAAAATTATACTTTTCCGTCACTCTTCAGTTATCACTTTAAAATATGATTGGGAGTATTATTTATATCTTAGACGATATAGTCTCTGGTGCGTGCTCGTATCTGCTTGATTATTATGCCTTTTGGTGAGCTTAAACCTACTCTTTAAACTCGAATTGTATCGATATAAAAATGTTGGGGTCGAGGTACTCAAATATTGTTAGCTTTAATTACGAGAACGTTCATAATATTACATTATCTTCTATAATAATGTAATAATTATCTTATTTTGTGTGCATGGTTTAATATACAAAACATTACAACGTGTGAATTACAAGAGAAACCAATCGAATATCAATGACTCTAAATTATGATCGACCTTATTTAACTTGCATACCTAATGAAAATTAAGGTGGAGAAAAAAGGTGATTCAAATGTGTTGTTAAGTTTTAGGTTTATACATGTGTAATGCTACAATGATTATGTGATCCTTATTTCAATGTATTAAGAACCAATGTGCGGTGACAATACCAGTTTGTAGGAAGCAGAGCGCGTCACGTGACATGACTTCGTTTGCCCAGTTGTCTCGCTGTAGTTAAAGTCCGTTTGCCTCGCCCCTTTAAATGTTGATGTGTGTCGAGATATTAATGGGGCACTAACCACAATTATAGTTAGTGGTTAGCGCCTAGTTATTTATACCTATTGTTGATTATGTAACTATATTGTATCCATTAGTGAAATGTATATGAGACTTACTGTTGGTTTTATTTCTCTTTTCTACCCTACTTTTATGACATGAAAATCCTACTTTATTTTAATCACATGGTTTTTTCTATTTCGTTCAAAAATCGATTTGTGCCCGGTGCATGGCAATAGGCTAACCACCTACTCCATAGTGGGACGTAAACGTAACTGGTGAATTGGAGTGTTCTACACTCCTCTGTCTACCTCTTCGGGGATAACAGGCGTGATGTTACGTTTTTTTTTTTCGTTCAAAATCAGTGTATACCGGGGAAGCCGTTTCTGGTTCTAATTAAAGGCTTTAGGCTTTTAATTTAGGCCAATAATTTAAAGATGTTTGTGTTGAGGATAAAACTTGAGACGACAAAATGAAACTCAAGTGTGTATTATAATTTTTATTTTCAAGCTTCAGGAACAAATTAAACTACACAATGAAAACTATTAAGCGACACCCATGACACCTGCTGCCGACATAGAAACTAACATTAAAATATCTATAAAGGGAATAGCAATCGAATTATCAAAAATACTTCAAACACATTATATACTGTTGCATTGTCTAGTAACCGGTATAATTGTAGAAAAAGTTATATTGTAAACAGCTCATAGGCAAATGTATTTTTCACTTTTAGCTGTTCACTGAAATATAACTGTACATAGGTACTTCATAAAATGGAAAGCTGGGAAATATAATAAAAATATTATTAGTGTTCATAAATCACAATTTACTTCCACTATACAACTCATGAGATTATTACAAAGAAGTAACACGCTTATATAAGAGCTTGGAGTACCTGCAGTATTAATTAATACAAAGTGTAGGTAAGTATTAATACAAACTGTGTAAGTGGAAGAAAACTAATTTACAAATGAAATTACAAAGTTAATAATATGTTGAAACTGGAATATAACATCGAAAGCGATATTTTCGCATGTTCATCGTTTACTATATTTAAGGGCTTGAGTACGTAAAAAACTACAAGAAGACAAAGCAACATGTAATGCACAACATTTAACATCGATATAATACTTCACAGATAATAAGTTTAATATACTATTCATATTATTATTGTATCCGCGAATGACAATATATCTGGCCGTATAAGAGAATACTTTGTGCGTGTCTATTACATCTCTATGTATATATACGAGGGACCTTTTTTCTTGGTATGTGTAATACGAACATTGAATAGACAGTTTATAAATTTGCTACTTCAAATATTTTCACTATCGATGCTTAAGTAACAACCGTTAACCGGTCACGATTGATACTTTATTGTCTGGCTCATTCCCGCAATGGCGGGAGACCTAGTGATTGAAAATAATTAATCAGCATATTACACATTCCATAGGTACCCTTCATATAATGAACTAAGTACGTCAGAGGCGTATTTGCTGTTAACGTATCGATTTCAGATACAGTAAATCTAATACATACGTATAATAATTAAAAACATCTAGAACATTTCTGTTCACAAATATGTAAATAATAGACATTTAGTAAGTAGGCACGCACGCGATATGCGCAGATTGCGTTACTACTTAAGCTATTCGCAACTGTAAAATCAGATCTAAAGCTTTATTGTCACTCGCACTTTATTGTATCTACTTGAAATACTTTCATATCAAAACCACTTCTAGAATGTCTAATTATACTATAAAGTGTTTATTATTATTATTGTCCCAATTATTCCCTTTGGCAACATTATTGTCCCAGTTGCACGATTTTCATTTATGGATGTCAAGAATCGTGATATTGTCAAATATGAATCTTTATTTATTAATCTGGTTACCCTTATAATACTTTACTTTCTATGAATAAATAATTGATATATTTTTAACATTCCAGAGTTCTCGTTTAAAATTGACAACTCGTTTGATACGATTAACATCGAGACACAATTAATGACACGATCGTACTCAGATTTACCTACGCCATTTATACTATAACAACGATCAACACCAAATAGAGGGCAGCACACGCATGTATATGTAATTACAGTTGATCTGGTGACGTAAACTGAATACAATTAGGTATTATTAATTAGGTATCAATGACAACTGCATCAGTAATCTGTCAGATCACTATACAATATGACAATTCACACCTGAGAACTGACAGTTCATCAAAGTTAAATAAATTATTACACTTTAATTGCAACATTTTCAATATTTTCTGACATTTACAACGTGATACTTCATAACAGATTATAATTTTAGATACGGTATGTCATTTCGAACTCGCCACCAGATCTTTATGAAAAATATGTTTCTATACACTCGACAACACACTTCACTGAATCGTAATATGTGCCTTTTGTAGTTATTAAAACTTTTAATTTATTCAATTTTGTGAAAAAAACAAATTATGGTAAATAATACAAAATTATAATTTTTTATTCAACCTTCGTTTAGGTAAAGATAAAGAAGGACGTCAGTAGAATTTACTTTTCTTGACGCATGCTTGACTATCTGAGGCTTTCCTATAAATTCAAGAATAAAACTTTCACTCACGCCTGTATTATCGATGAAAAAATAGGAAGCATGACATTTTTATACTAATCATACACAGTGCTTCACACCATAGAAAGGAACAAATTTAACATCTACAGATAGGTAGTTCAAAACAGTCAAATTTTTTCTCAATACACATCAATAGAAAATTAAAATAAGCACTCCTATATCATATAGTGCTTTAGATTGTATATCAAAATATTCATAGTCGCTAATACAATGACATATACATAGGTATTGTCACATTTATAAACTTTAACTTATGAGTGCGAGTCAAACCAGCCGACTCCGAGGACACTCCTGGAACACTCAACGTCTCTACTTACACACCAACAACAATATCTACAGTGTATACGACATTTATAATAACATGTACGTACTTCTACATGTTTATGTATTATATACTTAGAGCTGAACATGTAACATGTCCGAATAAAGCCAAATACCAATGCATTTCATGTTATTTATAATTGTCCTAGTGTTTCCACACTAAACAGTCACTATCAACAGAACGAAGCGTCACTAATACAGTTATGGGAAGTTAGGACATCTACGGGAAACTATTCACATTTTTAAAATATTACATATATTGTAATTCGATGTAAAACCGACAGACTGCGATTTTGAGGCGCACGTATACTTATTTAATTTTTAACCGGAGTGAAATCGATCCCGCGTGTTTTTATTAATTTTAATGTAACTTTTGGATCTCATATTACCTAAATAAAATTAGGTATGCTCGTTTTTATGACTAGTCGACGCTCTGCCTCCGAGAACTATGTTTGTTGTCTTACTATAGGTACCTATAGGTACCTATACGCCAACTTAATACAAACTAGAACAGTTTATCGAAAAGAGCCGTGATGTTACCGTACTCTACCACTAAATACAGTGTCTATCAAAATCTTTATTCTCTGTCAGTTTTACGTCTACATTGTAATATAGGCAGGTACATAATTTTAATTGTTTGTTATCCGAACAAAACACCAATCTTAAAATATTCCTATTTTTATTTGTTCAGATAGTGAGTTATTTTAATGGTAGGTAATCCTATTCAGTTTCTATGATAAAAAGCATTCGTTACAAACAACAAGAATTGTGTACCTATGTCTATATATCTAAAACAATTACCACCATAAAATACTTTATTAAGCATTGGGTCTCATTTTTAACAAGATCTGTCAGTATTCCCTTATTTATTAACCTTTATCTTGATATCCGACGATAAAATGTAAAAATAAGGGGGGGGGGGGGGGTAAATTATAAAAACAACAATTTAAGATTTGAAGGGATAGGAAGGGATTGACAACCACAGGTCACTAAAGCCGATCTACAGAAGTAAATAATTATAATTAATAGTTCTTAAACTAGTCTTAACCTATTAATATTCTAAAATGGCAATAAACTTGTTTAGAACGTAAGTACACGTAAGTGCAAAGAACGAACGAATGTAGTTGCAAGGGTTTTAAAATAGTATCTAATATTTCGAGGATTAATTTTTTCTTAGCACGATACTATTTAGATTTTTATTTAAACGTTCCAATTATGTACACGGGGCATCACTCAGAAATGAAAGTGGTAATGCTTCCCTTGTCTTAGAAACACGATCCACTACGTGCAGTAAATACAGAAGAGCAGGCTTCATAATCGAATCTCTATAAAGTTTTACAGGACCATTTCATAATGCCTGTAACCCTTATAGAAATTTAAGTAGTGTACGTTTCCTTACGGTTTTCATCGGCGTCATAGCAAATGTTAAAAGTGCAAATAACTTTGTAAAACCAGAGTTACTCGTAAGTTTCAGAATTTAAATACCAGACCTAGGAAGGTTGAAATCAGAACCACTTTATTATCTTTGCTAACTACGTATCTCGATATCAAATATATTTTCAATATCATGAATACAAAATTGAATGTCCTAAGTCTATTGCCATTTGAATTTAAATTTTTTATATTAAATATCTATTTAACGTCAGTCACTACATCTCAGGAGAGAACATTTAGAAATCACACAACAGTGTCAAACACTTTTCTAAAAAGTTTTTTTCACCTACCAAACAATAGTGGTACCTACGTTTAATATATAATCAATCTGTTATTTATATTCTATTTCATGTTCTCTTTAAAAATGTTATTTCCGTGTATAAATTACTCTTTTACTTAAGGAGCTATATAAAAATTTCAACTTTTAACACTAGTAGAAAAGCTCGAATTGAGAAGGGACTCATAAGAAGTCAACAACCTTTACTGTGCGCTCGGCAACGTAGTTTCTACCGTTGAAGTCTTTCTGAATTAAAACATATAATAATATAATTATAATGACCATCATATTACCCTTATAAAGTGGTTACAATAATAACAAAAAATACAAATAACAAATCAACACAAGTAGGTCCTGGCTGTTGAAGTGAAAACAGTAAAAGCTACGTTGTCGTTCATACGCCGATATACATATATCTATGAAATATATTCTATGTTATAATAGTTTACTATTACATTAACTTTGAGCACAGATTTTTACATAGGTAATAGATTTTTAAGAGGCAAAATATAACGTGAACAGTCCACTGCAAAATATAAAAATATTTAAAAATTTCTGTTCATTTGTATGAGCGATTATTAATTTACTCACTTACCAAAAAATCGTTACATTATTGTCTTAGTTTCGGATACTTATGTTAAGTTCTAAGATCCATATAATATCATATTCGATAAGAACTATTGGAACGACAGTAACTATTTTGCAAGTGCCTAACATTTGAAGTATTTAATAAAATATGTCAACATTCATGAAAGTTTTTTACAACAGCGAAAATATATGCAAAGTTTTTTATAAAGTCCATTTTGTTCTAAACATGTATATAAAACTCTACAAACCGAGACTCTATAGCTAACTATATTTTTATTCGGTGACTAAAAACACGTCGAGTGTCTTACAGGCTATTAAAGCTATGTTACTAATTTTCCACAAAAGTGTTTTATTGTCGACTTTACAACATTTATTCTTACTTACTGGAATATTCAAAGCAAAGGGTAGGAGAAGTGACGTATAAAGTTTACACTTTTATCACCAAAAACTATCCAAAGTACATGTAATATAGACACATAGTATTTTTGTATAACTCTAAGACAGTTTATTGTTTCGGGAAGAATTATATTCGAACACACAACTTACTTCTAAAGCTTATAAAATTTCCTTCGAGTGGAAACTGATGTAGAACACTCAGACAGTGTCGCGAATACAAACGTTATATAACTTCTATAAAAGCACTTTCATCTAATACTACTAACACCAAACAGCAAACGAATACATCGGGGCTACCGTCTCTAGACGTACAACAACAACGAAGAGTAGAAATGAAAAAAGGATCTTCATATAAAAATGTCCTAAAAGTTAGACTAAAGCTTCAGACCCTACTCACTTATGTATAAGCCCTTACATGTCACTATGTATATATATTATGTGTGTCGTAAACACAATTTCAATACTATGAAACTAGATGTCCCGAGAAAAAGTGTCGAGAGACGAAATAAACGCTCAAAGTTTTAAAAAACACCAACCTTGATACGTCACGGGTAAACTTTTTTATACAATCGACTCACCAATACGTCATATAGGGTTTCATAGTATCACAGCGTCTAATAATAGTTTACTTCACGCGATGAACGAGTGATATGTAAAAATATATTGTCATTTCCCATCATCCACTTCATTTCTCCGTCAATTTCATAATCAACTTGCGCATATCATTACGCTAGTAGACTTAAGTGTCGTTTGACAATTATTTATTGTCACAGTTTACATTTTAATTATTGTCAATCGTAGTACATTTATTGTCAATATTAATAACATTTATTGTCAATCGTAAAATACAAAGTTAATATTTCGAATTAGTATTCAAAATGTTATATAAAGTCCGCGATAAATAATGTTGACAATCCAAAAAGCGTGGATTGCCAGTATTCCTTAATACCATCGTAACAATTAGCTCTTAGCATTCATTGTGATATTTTATGAGGCAATCAACAAACAGAATAGAAAATATTATTGTAAGATTTGTTGCACAAAAAACATTACTTTGCATGTAATATTTGTTATATTTTATAGCAATACTAAAATCTTAGGTTGTGTACGAGCTGCAAACTACTTCGTTGCAAAAAGTCAAATCTCTTTCTAAATATATTATGGACCAGAAAAGCAAACTACCTATCAGAATCCTAGATTGCCTTAAAACTTAATTGGTTACGATGGCACATTAAGCTTGTTTTAATTTATATCGTTGCCAGATGCTCGATGCCTGGAATCTACCGGATGGTAGATGTTCACCTGGTCTCAGAGATCCGATTCGGACTTAGCGTCATCGTCGTTGTATAACTCAATCTGCTGCATGATCCAGGGTATGTATTTAGGGACATAGGCATACACTCCTGGGAGACGCGGGTGCGCGCACTTGATGCCCCAAGAAACTATGCCTCCTACATACCATCGGCTGGAGTCGTCGGGATCTTTGCACAGAAGAGGGCCGCCGGAATCACCCTGAAAAGAAACAATATTTAAGTGGAAAGGAAGAGTAACCAATAAATTAATCGTAATTTAAAGTATACATATAAGAAATCCACTAAACAGTTTATTAACAATGGATACCTTTAGTTATTTGATGTGAAATAAGATATAAAAACAAAATTACCCTTTACGTTACTATGATTGAATCATCATCTTATCTTTTTAAATAAGATGACTGATTGTAAAATGTCAGTGATGATAAAAATTAAAGAACGACATGTGTTTCAATCCAATAAACAGAATCTTTTGTTTATGTGGATACCAAATATTAAGATAGTACTCGTATCTACATACTTTTATACGAGTACTTAGTATGTGCCCGTTTCTCATGTCATTGGAGAAATCAGGAAGTACGTGTTACGTAATTCGTGTGCCATTTTAATACGTTTTCCTCTTTGACTCATATTAATTTTATAAAAATTGTGTAACAGTACTTAAACCTCACGTTTGAACCAATTAAACATTTAATCACGAGAAATCAAGAGCAAAAAGAAATCTCCAACCGATATTATTACTTGCTCAACGCCAACGACGTATATACGACGATATACAAACTCTACAAATATTTGTGAAGGATCTAATAAGTTTGTGGAAAAACGTAATATCCGTTTCACTCCGACCGCCGATCGCCGTAACTGGTTGTGTAACCGGATAGAAGCGATCTCAATTAATACTTTGTTCAAATACTAATGTAGATCACAAGGATAGGTGGCCTGTACATTGAGCCTTTAAAACGTCTTCTAACCAATAAAAGATCTCAATTCGAAT
>DWTO01000175.1:0-25373 GCA_018244755.1 Jemadia pseudognetus
GGTACCAGAAGATGTACCTGGACCTGGCGGCCCTCCTCCTCGCCATACTGTATTGTGTCAAGTTGCTACTGAAGAAAATAATCTGCAGCATGTATTCCAGCAAACAGCAGAAGATGAAAACCCAATAAGTTTGTTATCAAAACATAAAGTTATGTCTCTAAGGTGAAAAGAACATTTGCCGTTATATTCGAGTTTGAATTTAGAGCACAGCTTGATATGTTAATCAATATTTTGTCAGAATACCAAACCTATATCGAAACGATATAAACGATTATCGAAATCTATATCGAAAACGGCTTTCTAGACCCACTTAATGAAACATTCGCTTTGCGTACATAATACAGAGCTTAGCCTAGAGCCTTTCGTTGATGAAATTACGAGATCCATATCAAATTCTCATACAAATACATACAAACAAATAATTATATGTTCTGATTTATTTAAAACATCGGAGCGCGTACGTATATACCTACTAAGACTACGAACCTTAACGTGTTACATTGCTCGAAGATTGCCTGAAGTTCTACATATATACACAAGGAAACCAAAGTATTGATGACGAACGGAGTTCGCCTATTGTTTTCGCGTATACTTGGTACATAAGTACCGAAGTGGTGCCGTATCGTAGTATATTGTACCGCATCGCACCGGCCAACGTCTAATCTCTTCACGTACACAAATGCTATAAATGATCCGTTACCGTGACTCGACAGTCTGTCCTTGTGCTTGCGAGTCATAATAATAATAATCTTATATCTACGCTCGCGTATTATTTATGTTCACTATTCCAGACCGTGTTGCTGGTGACTAAGATTTTATTAAAACTCTTTTTACCACAAATGTTTCTAGTTTCATCCATACAATATATGTACGTGTAATGGCGAAATATTTAATCAATCCTTTAAATTTTTCAATCGGTTTTTTTCCACTTCCTTTTTATTTATAGTCGTAAATATTAAATGTAAGAACGAATGAAACAAATATACATTAGGAACATTACATTAAGGATATATTTACATAGGAACTGTGTGTAACCCAGTTATTTGTGCACAGACTATAAAAGTTTGGGAGTGTTAGGGCGGCCTAAGAATACATTTCCGACCCCTTGCCGTGGTACAGCGTGTCGTAAGAGGCGAGTAAACCCGGCGCTGGCAGATCGCGGTATAGCAAAACTCGAACCCGAGCCCGTCGGCTTCAGAGACGGACGCGCTACCACCTGCGCCACGCTGTATTACAACATTAAGGTTATATTTTATTAAGACCTTTATCTTGAAATCATTAGACCGCTTTTTCTCTGTCCTATTCCTGCTTTAAAATGTAAAAAAACGTGGACTGATTTTTAAGTAATCTGTTGATACCATGCACCCCACCCTTTTATAAATTGTACTTACTGTTTACTTTAATTCTACATTTTACTTACATATTTTTTTACTTATAAAAGCATGTTTTTTAGTTTTTTCAAATATTATTTATTTTTTAGTTATATCTTTATTATTATTTATTAGTATTATCATTGATTTTTTATTACTGCATTATCATGCTTGATGCGTATGCAGAAATTGAAATTAATCCGACGTTTCAAAGATAAAATCACGTTCAAAGTTTCCGCCACATACATACCTACATATGACTAAAGCTAATAAAATCGTATTAACATTTTAAGCAAATAGTCGATCCCAAGGCCGTGCCGTGTCCTTATTAGTATTATGTGACAAGTAGTTATAATTTTATTATATTGTTTAGCGCACTCAATGCGGCAGGAGTGTCACAAAGAATAAACGCATTTACTCAATAATGAACACATACTATATATATAAAATTTAAATGTCTGTGATTTCAAAATAACTGTGTTTTCTCAAATGTTTACACGATAGTAAAACACAAAGAAACTTTTCCAAATGTTTGTTTATCTGTCTTACTGTTTGTACGGGCTAATCTCTGGGTCGACTGAATCGATTTTAATGTAATTTTGACTGGATAGTAGAGGAGGTCATAGGAAACACGTGGGCTATTGTTATCTCCGAATTATCACGGGATCGTTATTAACGTGGGAAATACCGAGCCTTAACCAATAAGTACCGCTCAGATAAGTAAGAAATAAGCGAACATTTTTCTATTAAATACATTTATTTCGAAACTATTTTGTCTTATTGTAAAAGTAACCTAAATAAAAATTATTACCTTATCAATAAAGAGCAACCAACTAATAAATCTATCAATAAAATGATTTTCCGTGAAAATAACTTAAAAAGACTTTATAACATATGAGAACAAATGTAACATAAAATTGTATTTTTCGAATCTTATTGTTCCACTGTTGGACACGAGTCTCCTCTCGAGGGGAGGGAAATTCGAGGGTCTGCGACTGCCAACATAACATTTATTTCCTTGGTCTAGACTTCACACGCTATAGATAACATTCCCTTCTTTATTTTCACTCTAAGAATGCAGGTATCTTTGTGCTGTATTCCTTCGCCGATATAACAAGTGATATGAAATTTTTGTAAGAACGTATTTGTCTGTTATGGAAATTTAACATAAATTTTCGCATACATAAGGTTCATCATAAAAACATATGTACATTAGATTTATTAAAACACGTAATTTAAAATTAGGAGGTGATTATCCAACGGACTCACTCACATGGTTTCTAACAGTGAACGAGGAGACTGACAGAGCGGCTAGACAAGCCATAAATTCTGTACAAATATTTTCCTTTAACAATGATTGAGCGTTGAGCGAAGCTAAAGTAAAATGAAGAAAGTTGTGTCAATTATTTGTACAGAGACAAGAGGGCATAGCATTCATTAGTTGTTTCATCTGTTTGGGCTTCTTAAAAGAGGTTACACATGATATATCGATCTTAAGATACGTTGTGCCATTCGCAACAAAGTTACTGGTCGTCTAGGCAAATGGCATACCATTTTTATTTATTTTAAATAACGCCCCTGATCCTAACTGTTAAATTCAGTCATCATTGTGAGGCATTTTATTATGTTATCTCCATGATCATCAGTTATATATGCGTACTTTACAAACATTATTGAAAAAGTTTAATACTTAATGGCTACATATCAATCTTTCTCATAAATGCTACTCCTTATTAGCCCCCGGTCACTTCTTTGACAGGCAAGCTCTTTACAAATTTGAATAACTATAACTATTTCTTTTGGTGTTCAAAAACTGCAAATTACAGCTACAAATTTATATTATTATATCTTTATTTTCACATTCAATAGTCAACAACTTATTAATATTAATAGTCAATTCAATTAAAAATTCAATAGTCAACAACTTATTAATAACAGAAATAATGTAAATGCAAAATTCCACCGCTCTTACTTGGTCTTCTTTTCATTTAATTTCTCTCCCATTTTACTATCTAGACGTGGTCGTGAGAACTTTCTTATTGTACATTGAATACATCTTATTGATATATAAATTAGAGTAACAATTAAAAGCGCTAAATCTAAATAGAGTTTCTGGTAGAGAGGCACTTGCAATGCGGATGATTTCAACAAAGGGGCGCCGCGCGTTCTGACCACATGCTCTACCCAATGCACCAGTTCCTTCCTGGGATGCGTTGGCCGATCGTGGTACACGAAAGAAAGCTCCACAACTTTTTCTTTAAACCTGTGCACGAGCATATGGTTAAAATTTTCCAGCATTTTCAGAGATTTTCCGAAGCGATGGCAGTTCCATTATTACGTACAAAAAGTGTTCTAATGAGCCAATTTTGAATAAATGCAATTTGAATTCGAATTTCAAGAGAATATTTTGGTAACGATTGCTACGCGATACCACTGTCGTAATTGTACTATGTACGAGGTTATGAGAGCAGTTCAAGTATCCTGAATAAATTGCATGCAAATCACAATTATTATATTAATACAATTAGGTCAACTTACCGCGGGTTGCTTATAACTTCATGTATTGCTACTTCCAGATCTTTAGCTAAGTTACTAGACAAGTCCACTTTCTTTGCAAACCCTTTGCTCTCGGCCCTCAATATATTGATAAACTGGTCCGCGAATGCTGGCACTCCGATGACAGGTACAGCGTAATGGATGCTCTCCGTGAGTGACAAGAGACCACCATGGGTTATGAACAAGATGCAGTTGGGATGAGCTGTAATATAAGAATGGTTTTTTTTTAATTTAGTCTTTTTAACCTCATCATCATCAGCCTATATATGAGAAGGTTCATTGCTGGACATAGGCATCTCCCAAATAGCGTCATCGCGCCTTATCCTCGACTAGCCGCATCCAACTTTTGCCTGCAGAGTGTCGCAGATCGTCATCCCACCTAGCCGGAGAGCGTCCTACACTGCGTTTGCCGAACCGCGGTCTTTTTAACTTATAATGATAGTATACTAAATTGTATCCAAAACTATCATTACCTGTAATAAACTTGGGTGTATGATAATAGGTCGCTAATTTGATTAATCAGAAACAAAATCACTATAAACACCGATCTAGAAACATACCTAGAATACTCTGTTGGTTCGCCCATTTCAAAACGTGCACGTTGCTCGGTAGATTTGGAAAATCTTCTTCGAACTTCCACACAACTGTCTGCTTCAACCTCCTAAATACATCCAGGAGATTCATCTTATGTTTCTGAGGAAAGTCTTTGCTTTTCAAAATGGAACCCATACTGAAGTATATCACACCGTTGCTCGCATTGTCCATTATGTTTTTAAGATCCTGTGAAATATATTAGCAATCACAAAAATATGTATCATGGCTAACAGAAGATATTACATAGCAATAAAATGACATTTTCCAATAAAACGTCTGATTTTGCGCACTCTTTATTTTTACTTTATAAGAATCCAATAGAAATAAAATTTATTTTTCTGGCAAAGTAAGCAGTTTAAGTATATAACATTAATATGTTTATTACAATATTCACATTTTGCGGCCAGTGAGCTCTCAAATGTTTGCATAATTTTACAGAGCTTTCATGGTCGCAGCCACAATTATTTCAGTACTTTTAAATTTCCAAATAATAAACATTACAAAAAATATTAAATTCGAAACGAAATTAGAAGCCGCACCTCTGGTAATGGTTTCACCTCGGGGTCCACATGGTACCCACCAATGGATATGAAGTTGGGCGGCAAACGAACTGGCTGGCCCAAGGACACGTGCGAATTACTAAGCACCAAGGAAGCATTGTATCTCAACTCCGCATACGACGGTAGTGTCTTCCCTATTCTCTCCATCATTGGTGTGTATAGACTATTGAAATCCTTCGTATCTTTAAAATAAACGTAACTGGAAAGGATATAATTCAATATTTATATTCAATCCTTTAAGGTATCATCATAATTTGTGACGATTCGACTAGTATTACTTACGCTATATTCGCTAAAAGGCTAGCAAATGTCATTCTAATAATAACTAATCTTTAAGTTTAAACCACTTTACAAACAGATTTACAATCTTTAAGTATAAGGGCTAATTATTACAGAAAAACACTCACCATTCTCTATACAAATTAACGAATATTTGCATGGCTAGTTGTTGTGCCCTTTCAAAGAAGGAAAATGGCATGACATGTTTGAAACTAAAATCGGCATTGTAGGCGGGATGTAGACCATCGTCAACTAAGCTTAGAATCATGCTATGAGGTTCCATGCTAGAGAACCATATTAAAGGACAATCCAATACCGCTGGCAAACTGTAAAATAGTAATAATAATAATAATAGTATTGTAGTCCACGCTTATAGTTAGCTCACATCTCTGTATCTCCCAAAAGAACATCAAATAAAATGAAGTAACTTTCAAAGGCAGCGCAATATCTCTAAGTAAGAAGTAACACTAGTGTCCAATGCTTTAATGATTATAATTGTAATCATACTATAGAATCTTGGTAGTACATGATTTGGACAGCATAAAAGATTTTACAAAGAAGTTAAAGTAGATAATACGTTTCCGTTTTGATTGATTCTAGGTGTAGGCTTACAAGAGGGATCGCTTTTCACACCGCCGGCTTCGTTACTCCTTGTCATATTTCCTCGTATATGGCATGAGTAGGTATTACGTTACGTCATTCTTCTAATATAATTCCTTTATATCGTTTGCTAGCTATGAACGTATCTCACCCGGCGAATATATCGCTGTACAGCCATTCCGCTACAACTAAGTCAATTTTCCTGCCGTCGTTCAGCACACGTTTCACTGCTTCGTGTTCTATAGTCGCCTTAGAATAAAAGGATGCCTTACTGAAGAAAAAAGTCGGCCCTGGAGGTTCCGCCCCGTTCTCCAAAAAGTTCGTTAAATTTATTACGTTAACTGTAATAGGAAAAGATATTTTTTTTAATCTGATTTTCCGTCACCCTAAATATATTAATAGTTGCGACGTCGTTGTGTACAATTATTTGTCAAAATTTTGTTTAAGGAACACTAAATACTTGCTTACTTATTGTTACAATATCGCAGACTGCTAATGAAATACAAATTACGGATTACCGTTATACATCTAAAACAGACATAAGACAGTCGTTTGCTAACATTGTCGTTAAGATTTTCATTAACAACATAAATAAGACTGTGATAAGATCGCTCTACGAGTTCAAGGGAACTTCGCCATTATTCTATAATTGTGTCATACATAGTAATTTAAATATGGCGTGGGGTATCGTAGAAGATAAAAGTGAACAAATATACTTAAGAAAGTGATTAATATTGCACGTGCCTGGAAAGTACTTTGCGTTGGAGCTTACGTCGATCTCTTCCAACTTTGGATGGGGCTCCATTTTTTTGGGCATCGCACTAACATACACGACCTGTTTAAAGATAATAATAACTCATAGTTATAACATGTTCTTTTTAACTGGAATTTCAAGTTAAAATTTCTAGTGGCTCGGAGTCTGAATATGTACCCGATGAATGGCAATAGGATCAATATCGATTTCATGATAAGTCTTAAATGTAATTGGTGAGACGTGGAATGTATTATGCTACTCTGCTTACCTTTTCGGGGATTTTTGGCGTGATTTTACGTTTATTAGTATATGTGTCTAAATTCAGGAATCGCGGTAGCTCTCTTGCATTCTGGGTTATAATATGAAGAGCCATTGCTTGAATTTAATATGTGATATGTGTGGGAAGACTTTTTGATATTATTATTTGAGCCCATCAACACCTTTAAACTGAATTTACTTATTACTTTGTATTCGACAAAGTCCAATTTTAAGTATTTTAAATACCTACTGAATGAAAAATTTATAAGGTAAGGGTCGTATGGCATTAATGTATTTATGTAATTCTTCATCCATTACTTTATTTATCGTTCCATTATTGGATATCGGTATCCTCTAAGAATGAGAAGTAAAATAAATAAATAGAACATTGTGGAAAATTCTAATAATCAGTGTTTTTAACTTTGCTAGCGTACAACGTTAAAAAAAGTTACCTCATGTCCCGCCTCCAAAAGCGTTTTAACAAATTCGTCTCCGAGGATTGCATGGCTGGCACTGGGTATCGGGACCACGACTAGTATCCTGAACGCTCCGCAGATCTGAGCACTGACGATGAACACAAGGGGTATCCAAATTCTTGCAAAGTAATCCATTTCCTTAAATGTTCCCTGTTATTAGTATTTCACAAGGATTAATGAAATGCTAGTCCCTGTGTAGTGGTCGATGGTTACCAACACGACCTTGGCTTAGGGCTAGTGGTGATTGCAAGCGCGACTGCCGAATGAGAGGAACTGAGTTCAAATCCTAGATCGGGTTCTATTGGACTTTCTAACTCAGGTTTTTTAGTAGCGGCTCAGAATCTGAATTTGTGCCCGGTGTATGGCAATAGGCCAACCCATTTACCAAGATGGGAAAAAACATTATTGGTAAAACGTGTAAGGTTGAGGCACTACACTTCTCTACCTATGTTTTCGTGGCTTAAAGGCGTGATGTTACGTTATAAAATGTAGTTACAAAAAATCTGTACTAATATGTATGGTTTTATATAAGTTTAAACGTTCGTCTTGTCACACAAAACAACTGATACGTAAAAGAAGGAAAAACATTATAAGTTAAACGATTTTCCTCTATACAATAATGCAATATGTCGAAACTAAACAGAATTCATTAGTTCAATTGCACCGCGCAAAGTACATTTTCATTAATACCATTGTACAATTACGCTGTTTAAAAGTTTCAATTTTTGCACTAGAAATTTAAAAAAAACGTAACATCACGCCTGTTATCCCCGAAGAGGTAGGCAGAGGAATGTAGAACACTCCCACAATTAAAAAAGTGAAGCAGAATAATATCACGAAAAACTAAACTATAAACGTGAACGGCGTGAAATGGCTGTAGGTACCTACAACGTAAATAAATAAAATAAAAAATTCTGACAAATTGAGTACCTCCTCCTTTTTGAAGTCGGTTAAAAAATATTATGTGCTTACCTACGTGATGGTTGGCGATTGACTACGAGACACCCATTCCCTCGACTACAACTTTAATTTCGTTTACACTATTCAACACGCCCGCATTGGCAGAGTGCTCTTACAATACTACCCACTATTTCTACTAATCGAAAGACAATTAACAATAATGAACAAACAACCGCGCGTATATTGAGTATTCTATCGTGACAGTGATACAAAATTTGTTCGCTGTTGTCTCCTCAAAGACGACTGCATTGAGGACGCTCCCTGCATAATGGTTTCTGAAAATAAACTCAGCTAAAAATACTTGTAAACGGCAGTTAATAGTGAAGTCGTTTATACTAGACAAACTAGAAAACGCGGCTGAGTAATGTTCGAAATATTAGTATTATTAAATATTATTGTATTATTATTATTTTCCTTATATAAATTTTGTTCAGTTAACATTTTTTGGAAAGTATAGGTACCTACCGATATCATTAAATGAGTCTAAACTTAAAATATTTGTTGTGTACATATATCTGTACAGACGTGAGTTAGTTTTTTTTATATAGATTGATTGTATTCCATTGGTTTACACGTGTTCATCGCTCGTAATGGTTTTACTATTTTAAACAATATAGTGCGTTTCCTACAATCTTACGTTTTCGAATTTCTTATCTAATTGTCTAATGATTATTTAAAATAGGGAGATTGTAACACGCTTATTTATTTGCTGATAAATCTATCTTATTCAGTTAATATTTTATATAATTTGTAAATTAACAAACAAATCTATGATAGGTTAAACGAGCAATATTATTCACTTATTGTGACTGTATTGTCTTATCAAAAAACTAAGCTTTTAAGTTTACTATACAGTTCTTCCATATTGGCCCTGCCAATTTCTAAAGCAAATTAAGAGTGCCATTTATATTTACAATAAAAACAATACAAATTTGCACATATAGTCCACGAGCCATGTACGCATTTCGTCTGTCATTTCCTCTCTGGTGATATCGGTCAAAATGCTTAAGATAACTGTAGCACGAACCTAGTGAACGTCAGCGGCCAATCCGAGTATAAAATAAGCAATAGCCTCGCAACACGTCAGAAAAAACTAACGAAAACAATTCTGAAGTATTGACTGATTTCTTCGTACCGTGCGTCCGAGCCCTTCACACAATCCGACTACATTACAGGTAGATACTACATGCCAGCCAGGAACCATTATAATACATGAACGTTCTAAACGTGACAATTCGTGATTTAAACTTATTATCAACAGCTTGTCTCAGTCTTCTATTGGAAGTAGGCGTCCCCTTGCGCGGTCCACGCTCATAATTCCCACACTCTGTGTGCGGGTTGGAAAACAAGGTAAACTTAACGCGCCTTTACTTTGTGGATTCAACACCAGAAACTTTTCACTACGCAGCGAAGTTTACGTCCGGTGTAAAGCATTTTTATGCTCTTAATAAGGAATAGTTGTTATGGTTCATTTCGGTGAAAAGCTCTTTAAACGACGTTCTCATGAAAAGGCTTGCCAAGTTTAATTGAAAACCGACTGTGCCACCTGTAATGTCTATCTTTTTCTCTGGCACGCTTTGCATATGTTTTGTTCATCGACTTCTGTAATTCTTCGTAGCCGTGGTCCAAATGATAAAACATATTATTGTACTATTGAACTCCTCTCGAAATCACTTTCAATCTTTAAATGTAATGAATATATTGCGGACCATCTACACTGTAATATATACAATCATTCAGCAAATTACTAGTTTTCAGTATTTAGATTCAAACTCATTATTTTTCTTTGCAATGCCATAAAACTGCTCGCCTGTTTCCAAGCATATTATCCGCTCTGTAATTCACGTCCTTTAATGAAAGATAATAAGTATTTATGAATAAACCCAAATGAGGCTTATACGAGTAGGTTATCTTTCCTAAATCTCGTATGTTATCAGCACTCGATCATTTAATATTGCTTGGTCTATGTCATTCAATCATTTTTATTAATTTCATCAATACATTTTATATCTCAAGTGTTAATATAATAAACCAATTGTAATTAAATATAGGCAGTAAATAAGTGACTATAAAAGCTTGAATTAAGTGAATTTTCGCTAACATTTTATCCAAAACACTAACAGTGAATACTTCTGTAAATAGTCCATCGTTAACAAAATGAAAGGAGTTTTGTTAGTCTTCTGTTTGATTCTTCTGACTCATTTTGAATCATCGTATGCTGGCCCGATAGGTAACGGTACGTAAATAGATTTTTATTCTTTGTTAATTTATTCGACTCATTATTATTTTATTACCCTTATTAATAAATTTGTTCCGTATTTATTTATTCCATGTGTTAGATTGCATTTTAACATCAAAAATGTAACATCACGCATAATCCCTGAAGAGGTAAACAGTGGAGTGTAGTGCACTTCCACATTTCATCTGTTAGGTTTACGTGTTATCATGGAATAGATGGTAAGCCTATTGCCACACACCAGGCTTATAGGCAGGTATATATGGACATCGAGTCACTACTAGCCATTTTAACTACAAAATTTTAAGTTAAAATAATCATGTAGTACTTACCTAATGCGAGATTCGTACCCAGAACCTGTCGATCGACAGTCGTACTCGCAACTACTGGATCGAACAGTCAAGCAAGCAGCCTAATAGGCAGACAGTATTCTAACTTTTAACTGTAATTATTTCTTTAATTTCATCCACATCTCTCACATCTCATTATAAAATGATTGTTGCATGTGTTTCTAACAATGTCAGAATATTTTTATTCTAGTCAAGTGAAAATGATGAAAAAACGTAATTTAATTATGATACGTTTTACATTCCAAGTAGGTACCTATATATTGATTATTCTAACATATTTTTTTTACTCTCGTTCTCATAACAATAAAAGTTAAGAAGCTAAGAAGTTCTTTGCTGCTAAGGCTCGGAGCTTTACCGTTACTTAAACCTATTCAGTTGCATTACAACCTCAATCTTTCAATTTAAAACAATAATCGATTCGTTAGAACCTACAACCAAAACTTGTTTTACGTCTACAAATGTTCCGTTGCCTGACCTAAATACATGGACACAAACGAACAGTATTTAAAGAAAAAACTTATTTGAAGCTTTTCGGATGTTGTAAATTTAACGAATATATATGCAAAGGTTATGATGATAAGTGCTCTATAAAACCATTTGACAATTGTCACCATACAATACACACATGATAGTTTGATAGATTACGAAGCTAATTATTAAACAGAATGCAAAGAATTACTTTTGAGCTACAATTTCGATCCGTAGCTTTGATCAAGCTTTGTAATTTGTTATTGAAAAATAAAACTAATAATTTTGCTTCCAACCGACTATCAATAATGTTTAAAACCAAGCTATAAAATTCCACTTTCTTTTCTTTATAGATTTAGGTTCAAGACGCTGTGTAAACATGTGGGATGAAGGCTGTATTAACGGACAACTTCCGGGAGCTGGTAATTTGTTGTTTAAAATATAAGATTTACATATTTATTTATTTTTCATTATTAATCTAAAAGGATGATTATTGTAACATCACGTAAGTCCCTTACAGGCTAAGCAGATAGCACTGAGTGTCAAGTAGGTACCTACCTCAACCATCATTTATTCTTCGTTCATTGATCTAAAGTTACAAAGAGCTGATTTTATTTTGTGTTACCATATATGATTCCGCCATATTTTCCCAAATGTATGAATACTGCAAATAATTGTTGTCAATTTATTTCATTAGGCGACGATGACGATTATCTGAATGGTGGATTTAACCCTGGCAAGCGCTGCCTGAACGTTTGGGACGAGGGTTGCAACAATGGACAGCCGAATGTTGCAGGTAGGGTTCCTTGCATTAAAGTTTCAGATCCGTACATCGAGCTATAAATTGTGTTTACAATAAGCAAAATCGTGACAAAGATAATTGACTAAATTGTTGCACAGTTGTCCTACTACACTTTGAACATAAAAAAATTCATGAGGCCATTCGGTTGCTACAACTTAGAAGGGAGGTAAAATTATCTCTTAAATTTCCACCAGTTACTTGCGAGGCAGTTCATAACAATGACACGGTAATATTTGGATTTTATACACGTAATGGTAAATAACAACTGTAAGTCTGTAACCCACAAACGGTAAGAAGACGATTACCTAAATATCAACTCATATACCTACAATATGTAAACATGATAACGCGAGCATAATAAGAATAGGTCTGTGATGCTTCGCAAATATATAATTACATGTTCTTTCTTTAAAGGTGATGAGGACAAGTATATTGGAAGCTTTCCACGTGGTAGGCATTCGCTGCACGAGCTTCTGGCTATGTTGAGGAAGAAATATCACCTTCATTAATTCTTGACCCATTTAATCAAATGTCAGAACTTTGAGGTGTCTATCCATACGCATTTATTAATCTCAAGTAATTATAAATCATCGTACGTGTAGTCTTTCAAGAATAAATAAATTATAGTCATTAAATCATTAGTAGGTACATCTATAGATTCTTACTATCATTACTTTTATACTTGAATTTTAAAATCTTTTTCTCGACGTAGCTACCTTGTTTTAAGCACTAACCCGTCATCATTATGTCACATTATTATTTTTATGACAAGCAAATAAATTGTTCTACTTATTTTAATTCTTTGTTTTATTATTGTACACCTTTGAAGTAGCCATCTCTGCTCTGTTTTATCAACTCATAGCAGCAGTTTCGTTGAGGTATGGTATGCCTTACTTTGAGTGGGAAGACAAGCCTAGTGTGTATTTCCTCTGATTTCATAGATGAATACAATACTAATGTTCGACACCACAGACGCGCTCCAAGTATTCTTATAAATTTTATTGCAGTGCCAGCAACACGACATAGCAATAAAAATGAAACAATGATAAAACGTAAATCCTATTAAATATGCACCGAGTAAGCATAATGCATATGCACTCTCCAATGGGGAATAGTCTCATACAAGATGTGGAAAGTGCGCTATTATGGCTATATTATATAGACGATGACAAACGTTTGCGCATCAAGTATCAATTACGGTTAGATTTCGATAGAGTTATTTAGTTTTACTTAGCCACTTGATATATAAACTTAAAACGCACATTTTTAAGAGGTGCGTGCTAGGGTTTGAACCCGGTCTCCCGGAGTGAGGGGTCGAATTTCAAACCACTAGGCTATCACTGTTTGTTTGCTGTAAAGTTATTGAAGTTTCAAGAAACTACAATTTTCAAAATAAGTAATAAATAGAATAAATAAAACTAATTAAATCGTTACTTCACAATTTATTATATACATATACACGTGCAATTCGCACGTATTAATTTAAAACTACTTAAACAACATACAAAAATATATCATCCATATCAATAAAATACGCAATTCTCAATTGCCCCAACTTTTAATTGTAGCTGAATACATTTTTCACACTTATTTAGTAGGTAAAGGCAAATTTCGACCTAATGTGGTCGATACATTTTTGAACGTCTGACCATTTATCTTAAGGCAATAGTACAACATCCATTATTAATATAATAAGCAATAGATCGATATAGGTCACTTATAGCTTTACAGTCGGAAAACAGAGTATGCTTCATATAATAATACACCTCAAGCCTCCATTTTGTATATTTAACCATACTGCCTAGGGCAGCCAACAAAATTCCCAACAACGCAACATTACTTAACAATTATTATCCGAAAGTTGCGCGTCTGGTTAAGGTATTCTCTAGGGTGTAAAGCCATTAAGGTTCCAATTATTTGTTCACCATTACTTTCTAATAATTTATACAAAATATGGCAGGTTACACTTCAAAGTATATGTGAGGTACTATATTGCAGAGCCATAGAAGAGATACCAAAAGTCCTTTATAAATGTAGCACTAATTTGAATGTACGCTGCTATTATATTTGGTGTCTTTTCCACTGTTACAAGATCTGCCACATAATACCTCGTCTAGGACGGGTTATCTATATATGTTCATATAGATAATACCTAAACATAAAATCATTAATAACCTTGATCTCCAAGATCTGTAACAATTATCTCCTTGCTGAATTGTGGACGAGAGAAAATATAATGCTATTGATTTATAAACTAAATTAACCTCAAATTTGATATTGGACAACACTAAAAGCAAAGGCGATGATGAAGAGGTACCTAACAGCTACCTACTTGGCAAGTATTAATAAGGCTGACCGTCGTTATAATAAATGTTTAAAATTACATCAGTCACACTTTTGTACATTATATCAAAGCTTACTAAAAATATAATATGTATTCTCAATGTTACAAATAAATAATTGTAATAGTCACACGTAAGTTAAAGAAGGCATAATACATTCGAACCTTAAAAAAAAATTTGGCGCGAAAACATGGGCAATTTTGGAATAATAGGCAATATAGCAGTGATCAATCTTAGATTGTAGTCCTACGGGGATAATAACCAAAAAATTATACAATGTCTCAAAACATGACTATTAACGGAGACATGAAAGAGATGAGGACATTTTAAGCTGTACCAAACATTCATATGGAGAAAGTTAGAAAAGTCACGATAGGAGAAAGTGCTCTTCAGTTCCATATGGATAAAAAATATCGATAGAACAATAAAACTATATGTATCTACACACATGTGACGACAAAAATGTAATATTAATTCACGTATTTTTGTAATCTATTGCCATCGATCACACTGATATAAGATATACATGAAACTAACAAAACACTCAAAATGAAAGCGAATAATAATATCTATAGTATTTCAGTGACTTTCTGTCAGGACGATTTACCCACAACAAAAATTATTTTTAATTTTAATTGTGACAAAATTAGTTATGTAAGGATAGAGCTATTTGGCACTCGGTGCTCTCTGCCTACCCCGCAAGGGACCTAGCGTGAGCATATGTATGTATGTAAGTGACAAAATTAAATGTATGTACATATTTTAATATTTCGATGTTAATGCCATAAGAAAAAGGATAGAATAGCAAAGAAAGTACGAATTAAAATTATTGCAACCGTAACCCTTTTCATTGTGAGTTGTCTTTATCCAACAGTAGTATGATATGGATTGATGATGAATGATTGCAACAAAATGATCTTCTGCAACTGTTCCAAATTCGAAAACTGTCCCAAATTCAAGTTTTGATAGAAAAAAGTGTAAAAAAATGGGTTTAGTTGTTGGAGATGAAGGTAATCTAAAGTAGATCACTTTCAGAATGCTGGTTATAATCAAAAGCGAAATTGAAAAATGATATGAGTGACAATCATCCTTTTTTTAACTCATTTTAACACCTGTGACATATAGCTATATGTCACAGGTGTAAAATGACTGAGTGAATAAGGTGACACAGGTGTTAAAATGACTGAATGAATAAGGTGACTATAGCGATAGAGACCACTTAGTATATCGAAACAGAACAAAAATATTTTTTAATAGAAACAATATGTATGTATGTATGTAAATTAATCAATTTTCTAAATGGAAAAACGAAGCTTTGGTAAGCTATTACAATTAGTACCTAGATATCAAGCTGCCGGCATTAAATGCGGTGGGATTCTTTCAAAAAACACATTCGTTAACAATCCATAACACTTGCCCAAATTAAATGAAAAACACAAATGTTGAAATGATTTTAGGGTATGTACTTATCCGTCACACAGTATCTCAATAACAATGTTCCAACAATGTATCTCTTGGACATAATCTTTTGCAGAACATAAAGAAGATAATGTAACATCACATCTGTAATCTAAAATCGAACCAGCTCGCACAAGATACCTTAAAATGATGATACAAAAAATGTGGTATTATATTAGTTGGCAATCAATGAATACTAGGTGCAACTACTGTATTATATTCATTTTAATTGGCAAAAATAAAATAGGTACAGGCAAAAAAACCTTGGCTAAGGTTGAAATTAATTAAAAATATCTGGCAACACTTGCTTCAAATATCATAAAATAATGTATTTGTGACATTAAAATATTTACCCAACATATAGAATGGCTGATAAAAATTTTAGACCCCGTGAAAATTGTCAGTTGTCATCTATGAAATGTAGATTACTCAACTCTAATGATAAAATATGATTATACCAGTGATATTACTAAAACAGAGAGACCTTTGACAACAACAGAAAAAATACTTGTGTTGGAAACTGAACATTTTCCATAGCTAAGAAAATTTGTCTATGGTAAAGTTAAAATAAGTCAATCACAGTGGTCGTATATTCAATAAATTTATTGAAACTTATTATGAAACTAGTACCATATGGCTGCAACTGGGTACAGGTCTCTACTAGCGAGTGTCGAAGACAAGGGATCCACTATATTACAGAAATTTGTTGAACACTATTTTTTATCTATATCAGGTGTTCATAACTTTGAAACACATATATCACAGTTCCGATATTTGTTACTTTCTTACAGATGCTTTTTTGTAATTCTGTATATACATAATTTCCTAATATTTTTATATCACCATTTTTTGATGATGTCTTATCCATGACTAATTAAATTCTGTACTTATTAATATATTTTCAAAAATTGGCAACCTTTTGAGGTCTCGAGAACATTCTGATTGTTTAACAATTGCAGCATGGCCAATAAAATTGACTGTAAATCATCATATACAGACCTCACGTGTCTGTTGACTGGCAGAGCAATGGTGAGCCAACCAAAGAGTAAAATTGTATATTTGTCTAGTTGAAAACCAAATTGTTCATGAGTCCTCTTATGAACTAAGAACACATTCCTATATTAATTTATTTGAATTATGTCCTGTATGACAAAATAAAAATAATCAGTGCCTTCCATCAACTCTAAAACTAAACATATACCATAAAATATACAACTAAAATGCTAGAGATCTGAGAAATTAAAATAGTAAGTACACACATGAAACTAAAAAAGTACTGAACCTTATTTCCATCAGTAATAAAATTAATTTGTGCATTATAAATATGCACTGATATCTAGATAAGGCATTTTTTATAAATAACTGTCATTTCACCTATTTTTTATATTCTAATTTAATTGCTTTGCCAGTGGTCCTGGCTGTACTGAGGCAATTCCATAGGTAATTTATTGTACATTGTGTTTACATTTGGCAATGGATTGGGCGGAGGTGCCTTTGGGGCATTGTTTTGTCTAAACTTAGTCGAGTATTTATAAAAATCTGACATTTCAAATGGCTTTGTCTCTTCTCTATATGGTATACATTTACCTTGTTCAATAACAGTCAAGTTCTTGGGTGAGTCCAATGAAACTCCACTAGGTGATAGTACCGGTGGGCTATGTGAGACTTGATTTGGACTTTGCATTGCTGAATGTCGACCAGATGCAATCATTATCTCATAGGTCTGTGATGTACCTATGCTGGGAGTCCGTTTGATGTTTGAACTCTTCTTTAACAGAGGAACTTCTTTGGGAGGTGAGTCTAAAGAAGTTTCATACCACTGTTTCTCTTTAATCTTATTTTCTGATGGAGAGAGTGGAGAGAATTTGTTCATACTAACAGAATCATAATTTCCATGTGAGTAACCAGATATCTGACTCACGGGGCTCATGGTATCGGGATACAGTCTCCGCTCATCCAAATAATCATCAGTCAACACTTGCAATTGCAAATGTAATGGATTCCTTATGGTGTTCCGTTCACGCAAAGGTAACGAGTTGGGAACAGGTACAACCCTTTCTGTTGGAACATGTGTTCTTTCCATGGGCTGTTCTTGGATATCTGGCTGCGACCTATGCTGGTACATTGGTATGGGAGGCCGGTACCCATCAGTCATATTCTCTAAATGGTGATTGTAATCACTGTGAGAGGTTAAGTGGTATGTTTGGGTCCTTTGCAATGTGTTGCGGCGAACTCCATCATTTCGTCTCTTAGTCTGCTGCTGCATTTGGTGATGGTGTGTCAAAGCTCCTAAGTGTTGGCTCTGCGATTTTAAATGTGACGCATATTGGTATATTAGTGGAGTGTTGCGCATCCCATTCTGTGGTTGGATAGGATGAGATGAAATAGTACCGTGAGTGTAATGAGTTGTAATATCTGGATGACTAGAGCTGAAATGAGTCTCCCTTAGCCGAGAAGCATTATGAGCCTCTGTAGGGTTGTTGTAGTACATCTTGTTTGTGTATTCAGTTGTCATAGTGTGGTGCCTATATATAGGCCCTTGTTGCATATCGTTGTGAATATTTTCAGGAGTAGCGGAGTCGTGGCGGCCTGCTAAAGCGGGGTACGTATGGGATGTGTGTATGGAGAAAGTTTCCGGGTTCCGCTCTTGTGGTGGTGACGGAAAAAAATTGGAGCAACTGGTTTCGGGGCGACGAACGTGTCTAGGATGCGTACTCTTAGTGGACATCCCAGATATGGACGGCGTGGACAATCTGTGTGACAGATTCTTACGTAAGTTCTGTTCAGCTTCGTGCGCTCTATCTGCTGGCGCGATCCTAAGCCGCCTGGACGAGTTATCAGCTCCGTCCTGAACGTCAGTGCCATCGGTCGACCGTTCGACACTACGTATACTGCCCAATCGTTCTCTTTGAGGAACTTCTGGGCTTAATGGCGCTTCCGGCGGCATAACACCAGTCAATTGAACTTCTTGAACACATAGTTTGTACAACTCCTCGTTCTTTGAAGCCAAGAGTTGTTCCAACTCTTTCTTTCTTGCTTGCAACTTCAAGATTTTGTCCTGTTTGTCCGAATGCAAATCACTCCCCATGGTACTAGTACCCATGATTAAAACTTAACACAAAAAACGTAACTCATAAATTACGCAACTAAATGTAACACAAACCAAAGTATGAAGCAGTGTAGGAAGACATTGAAATAAAATAAACAAACAAAGAAAATTAATCTCCACTCTGACACATGCACACTTCACACGCACAATCCGCACCCATGTTTTCTTATAAAAGATGCGTTCATGTTCACGATAATATACACGATTGAAAATGATGCTGCTTTTAACGTCAATTTACATACACTTATGCAAGTCGATTTATACCCGATTGATTAAATTGATTTCACATTTTGCAACCTTGAAGTATAGTGGATATTTCATAATATTTATTTGTAAGTCATTCAATTCTTGTTTGTTTATTTCTCTTTTACTCATGAGATAATAAAAATATAAAAGCTAATTGCAAATTAAATAAAATAAGTGTTACACAATATAATGTAGTGTAATAAAATATGAATTCTTCACTAAAATTTGAATTGCGTTATTGTTTCAGTCCTTTACGGTAAAAAAAATAATACCACTCACTATTACAGACCATTTTAAAATTCAATAATCTGAATTTAGTACATTTTAGATATAATTATGTACTATAAATTTAACAATACTATGTTATTTTTATAAACTTTTTTAACTGTAAACATTTAGAAAGTCATTTGCGACATTTGACACATGTTATCAATCATGTCATGATAAAGACGTCATTCTCTTCTACCGTTGTCTGACCTGCGCCATCAACATTCAAGGTCTTGTCACGACCGATTACAGTGGTCATGTAAATGCATAGTTAATATAAAATCATCCCCACATCCCGTATATCTAAATTTTGCCTCAATATACCTGAATTATACACCCTTTTTTATAATGTCGAAGGTATATAAGGCGGCAGTTTTGTTCGCAGACCGATTTGTCCCTTCAAAACTTCGTCCCCTATGGGACCATGAGGCTGGTAAGTACATTTACGAATTTTTATTTGGAATATTTTGAATAAATCCTCTCATTTATATGGTATAACATTTCCAGGTCCTAAAACTATATTTTTCTGGGCCCCGGCTTTCAAGTGGGTGAGTAAAATCTTTTGCACTTGTTTCAAGATGTATTGTCAAGGTTGGCTATTATTAAATTGTATTGACGGAACCTTGTCTATGACAATGATAACGTGCAACTTTAGTTCAATGTAATGATAATAAAGTCAATACGATGTTCTTAACACAGTTACCTAGCAGTGAAATTGTCTACAATTATTTTATTAATTTGATTTTTATTATCGATTTTAATATGAATACCAGATTAATAATAAAAAATATTTCGCAATGAAAATTCATTCAATTAATTCATTATTAGTATTAAATACTTACTGAATTAATGAGATGTATGTAAATTAAACATCATGTTCAGACTAATAATCAATTCACATATATTTGAGTCAGAGCTCATAGTAACTTACAAAACTGCTTAAATTTAACCACTTATTATATAGTACAATATATTTAAACTGTTCCACTTTTTTAATGTACTGGGAAACCTCAGCCTCATAATAAATATTTTTATTGATCATAAAAATTATAACAGTGGAGAACATTTTTTCTTAAGCAGTGCAGAACTTAACACTTAACAGATGGGTCCAATAGATTTGCGTTTTTCCATTCTGACTTTCTAGGAAGGTTTTTTAGAACTATGAGGGCAGTTGACTCTCCTAGTTTCCGGGCATTTTTCAGTGGAATTAAATAAAACTTAGATCTATGTGGCCACTCTCAGGAAGTCAGAATTGAAAAACGTAAATCTACTGAGCCTGTCTTTTAAGTGTTCATATTGGTTTTATCATGTATTGCTCAGTTGAATATTTTTTGAGCTGCAGCTTAATAGAAAATATCCATGAGTTTTGATTATTTGATTAATTTTAACTCCCAAAAACATACTTATTGAATCCTATTTTAGTTGGTCAATCTAGATAATACATATTGGGTATATTATAATGTGAATATTAACTATAATTCTATCACCTGTGCATAGTGTTTTTTAATGTATGAAAATATTTATTACTCTTCAAACCATTAAGCATGAATCCATCTGAATAAATTTCTGCATGAGTATCATTGTGATGCCAACATTAATATAAAAATTACATTTAATCCTTGTGTAACACAGTTTGTTCACTTTGAAAAACAACATTTTCATTTGCCATCAAGTGTAACATGAACTTCTCACTAAATTTGTTTGTATTGGAAGTAATCATTTGTTTTGTTTTGCCGATTGTGTTGTGCTCGTCATGTATAATAATCAACTGAAAATTCTCTAACAAACTGATCAATGTACAGTAGGATGGTAAAGGTTGAACTCTTGTGTTACAGTGTATAGAGAAAATTGATCTCAAACGTCACAATCATTGATCATGAGTGAGCAGGAATTCATTGGGTGAATTGCATATTGCATTATTAAACAAATCAACAGTCATCCTAATACTCTTCTCTCACCGACATCTTTAACACTTCCAGGGCTTGGTGTTGGCTGGGTTGGGGGACTTGAATCGGCCTGTCGAAACCTTATCCATACCACAATCAGCATCCCTGGCGGCAACTGGCCTCATCTGGTCAAGATATTCACTTGTCATTATACCGAAAAATTATAGCCTGTTCGCCGTTAACGTGTTTGTTGCCGCAACTAGCCTATATCAAATAGGCAGAGCATACAGACATCAACAGGCTACCAAAAAAATAGAAAAATAGAACTTAATTATTATTTTGTGACCAAGGTGCAGTATAGAATGACAGAATAGTATTGTAGACAATTAGAACTTTGTGGGCCTCGTTTTATAATACTTATTCTTGTTGGGGTTAGCAACTTTTGAACTCAAGCTGGTAGATATTGACTCACAAGTTAGATTAGAGAATTTGCACTTTTAAATGGGGATATTAAATTGTTTTACTCTTTACAATGTTAAGGCGCGGACACACCGCGGCGTACGTTGTACAGGGGCACGCGGCGCACGGCTTCATTTGTTTGACAACGTTATTTGATGAGTAGCGTGTCCGTGGATCGCAGTGGACACAATTACATATTTTCTTGCAAAGCGAAGCTTGACGCCCGTGCGTGGTTTCTCCGTGCGCTGCGGTGGGTCCGCGTCTTTAAATTAACGTCTTATTTCTGTTAGATAAAGAATTTACACTTTGCTACGTTTTAAAGAATTCTATCTTTATTATGAAAGTTAAAAATAATGTTAAAAGCAAAGCAAAGCATTTTAAAAATGATATGTCGTTTTATTATGAGCGCTCGAATTACGATTTTTATTTATAATGTGCTGGAGTTCCCGATTGACAAAATATTTGTTGGTGGGTTGGGTACACTTTTAGGAAATACTGATGGTGCTCGATATTGGAAATGCGTATTTTACATCTGTGATATCAATGATACGTCTCACGCGTTTCGTTTTTATTTGACGTAATATTACTGTATTATAACGGATATTAAATTAAGCTGGACTCTTCCCATTAAATTTTTAATAGAAATAAAAATGTCTATTTTTGTATAAACCTTGTTTTACTCATCTATGCAAATATAGAAATTGTTAGTTTGATATTTCTTCTGTTTTCTTTCATCCCTTTTACATTTATTCTTGTTTCTTTTATTGTTTGTTATTGCTCATTCTTGCCTAAATAATATAGGTATATTATTGCAACTTTAGTTGCACACATAGGTATGTGTGCAACAAAAGTTGTCGGTGGAATTCGTTTCAGCGTGAATCAAACAGGTGTGTTAAAGTATATTTTTAAATAGGTACTCTTTTAATTTTAATAATAAATGAGACTTCAATTGCATATATTGCTGTTCAATTAAAAAAAGAAAACAGTCAAATATTGTATTCTTTGATAATTGTTATGCCGCGAAACACCAGTTAACCTTAAAATTATGTACATAAGTTTTATTATATTTCAGGCTTTAGTGATGGCGTCAATTGATGATTATCGTCGGCCTCTAGAAAAGGTATCCACAACGCAGTCTGCTACTCTGGCTGCCACCGGATTTATCTGGACAAGATACTGTCTCGTCATAAAACCGGTGAATTACGCGTTATCTCTCTGCAACTTCTCCTTGGGCATGGCCAATGGCGTTCAATGCTTGAGGGCGTACAGATTCCAGAAAGGCTTAAAAGCCTAAGCACTCCATAAAGATTATAAAATTAAAAAGTATACGCCACATATCCGTGCCATGCCATAACGAATTTCTTATGTAAAATACAGGGTTATACCTAACTTACGTATTGAACTTATATCAAAATATTTTAATACTAACCCAGTAATCGAATATTATATTATGCCACACGTTACCAAAAATCGTGATATAGTCACAAATTAACTAAATAGATAATATGGAATTAATTTTAATCTTGCCATTTTAGCATAGTTTGTAACGTTCTGAAGTGATTCAGGTGTATTTTTATAATTTGTATTTATCGCTACCTCCACTATAAATCACATGTACTTAAAAGTTTACAACATAGATTACTTTTATATTTTCATTTTGTATAATGTTTCGTCACAAGTTTTTAATCGTAAAAATGTTACAAGTGGAAATGTGTAACATATAATGAAAACAAGATGCCATATATAAATAAAATTTAATTGTATCCCCGGTTCAGAAATTAAATGCAAAATATTGCCAAAATTGCTTAGAATGACCATTGTAATTTCGGTAGACATAAAAAATTTATCAAAAACAGGTTTTGGTGTTCTATACCTATCTTGTAAATATACATGTACCTACATCGATTTTTAAACAGTCTTGATAAATATAAGTAAATTTTAAAAGGAAATCTTGTTAAAAATTACCGAATAAAATATGCGACGATTACAAAAAAATACCAACAATTAAATATGGTGACTTTTTGTTTAATAGTTATGTTTATTATTATAATTGCCAATAACGTATCAAATGTTTATCGAATTTATTTTTAGAGGCTTTTTCTTATTTTTGTTTACTACAATACTTAATTCGTTAATTATACATATCAACATGAATTTATCGACTTCGAATATTATAATCATACTTTTAAGGAATATATTACTGTGTCATAAATATTGCATGTTACTCATTTTATCCGCAATAAAATTTAAAAAAAAATTCTAGTGTCATTTCATGGTATTTATTCCCTTTTAGCTTTTGACAAACGAGTGTCACACATAACGTCTTTCTCGTTGGACGTGTTGGTTGCGAGAGCTACCGCCGATTGAGAAATTCTGGGTTCAAATCCCGGGTTTTTCTAACTTAGATTGTCTACTAGTGGCTCGAAGTATGAATATGTGCCTAGTATACAGCAATAGGCTCCCACCTGTTCCATAGTGGACATAAAAGAAACCTGTGAAATGTGTGTTATTACACTGGCAGGGGCAGAGGAGTGTAGCGACTCCTCTGCCTACCTCTTTGGGGATTACATGCGTGATGCTACATTTGTTACGAGTGTTATACGTAACTACATAGAAAACGAATTGCAAACTTAAAAAGAAAACACATTTAACCTTAAATTTATATAATTTATCAATTTAAAGCCACAACATTACTCTTCGACAAGATTTAAGAGCCTATCCAGGCCAATAGGCGAGAATGTCCTTCCAGAATCATCGGAATACATTATGACATTTCGTATGACATAGCACTGCAGTTCCCCAATCTTGTACAGCGGCCGGCCCTCTCTCGTCTTACCGGCTATCGGCACGAATGTTATGCCCCTCTCTATACACCTGGATTCTAAAAGCTCAGAGAAGCTCTTGTGTTGGGTGATGGTCGACAGCACGTCGGCTATTCTAGAAGGTTCTTTAGGTTCAGGCGCGACGAAGCGCGGCGGCGGGGGAGGCTCCACGTCATCGATATCGGTGCTCCTGTTCATCATGTCTAACGCTTTCCTAAAGGCATCTCGAACCGCTGGCTCTTTCAGCACATCTTCTGGAAACATTTTCTGAAAACAAAGGTTTAATATAATATTTGCTAACAAGAACACAAGTTATTTTTGTAATGGCTTACCGCCGCATTCGAGATGCTTTGTGTTTTGAATTGAGTTAACCATATCGGGGGTGAGTAAGAATACATACTCCCACTGCGTGCCGGGATACAGGGCGTTGTAAGAGGCAACTAAACCCCGCGCTGGCAGATCGCTGCATGACGCAGTCTACCCAGGTACAGCTACATGACCTGACCGCCTATAAGCAGCAG
>DWTO01000176.1:0-25373 GCA_018244755.1 Jemadia pseudognetus
GCTCCGGATCCATCGTCAGGGTTTACTACAAACTAATCAAATACAAGTGAATTACAACAAAAACCATTATACAAAATACATTTTCTTTATCTAGTGTGCTGTTGCACTGCCGTTTGTTAGATTATACATTATATTAATAAATAAACTATATTTTGATGTAAAATATGTAAGCAAGTACATAAGAAACTGATAATATTTGTACATTTAAGAATTATTCAATAGCAAATTATCAGATTTCATATCGTTGAAAATAAAATAAATAATTTATGTTACTCGCTAATAATATAGCTTTCTATCTGTAACAGCATTATAAATTCGGTTCAACAGTTCTGTTTTTGAGTTTATTCAGTGAAGCCAACAATTTTTTTTTCTTAATATTAACGTAGAAGTGCACATAGATTAGTGCTGACGGAAACTGCACGAGTGACTTAATTTCTTACCTTGGCGGACGTGAACTGAAACAAAACAATACAATTATTCCTTAATGACGTAACTTTAAGCCTGTAATCCATGATGTGGACATGCTATTAATTACGCTTTGAATATTAAGAACGTTGATGAGCGAATATTTGAAACAACCGGCCCTTAATTTTTTAATATGACGTTTGACAAATATCACGTTAATTCGTCTCGTGTTAATAGCATAGTAAGATTATTGATTTAAAGTATTATCATTAAATTTGTAATGCTTAGTACAAAATGGACGTCTTTACGCCTGATAATATTGAAGTGCAAAGTGAAGTGGGGACGAAAAGTTAAAAACATTATTAGATCTTAATGGTGGTTTTGTATCTGTGTAATAAATAGTTTTTAATGGTTTATAAATGGAACTTTTGTAAATGATTTATGAAACTTACCTTTGTGACGAGCGGTGACGATGGCGACCATTGCTACCATCAGAAAGATAAACTGAAATTTGAAAATTAGATTTTATACATTTTTATAACCTCTAATGGAATATTAATTTTAATCTTAACATTGATCTTCAAAATGTACTTATTGGAGAAAGAGAACTCTTTCCTACTGATGATCGCACATATTATTCGCTGACCTCTTCGCTTAAATATAATTAACATTTTATAAATGTAAAAAGCATGTTTGTAATATCACAAACCAATACAGCTTGTGCGTCTTATATGATTGACAAATAAAATGAACTCAACCAAAAACAATGGATATAATCCTAGAACAGGTAGGCAGAGGAGTATTGTACACTCCAATGTTTCACCAGTTACGTTTACGTCCCACTATGATATATGTGGTGAACCTATTGCCATACACCTCATATCTAGCTTCCGAGACGCTACTAGAAAATCTGAATTAGAAAAATCAAATATTATTAATTAGACAACAAGACCAAGAGGCAGTCAAAAATAATTGACTTAATATATGTTATTGATAATATTATTCTATGCAAACTACAATAATTATAGTGATATTTAATACTTACGGTAATCTTAGACATATTGGAGAGATTTGGTGATTCTTTCGCACAATAAATAACTTGTGATCGGGAACGCAAACAAGATCAACTTATATACTCACCGTGTACCTATATGATATTGATATTGTTTGATACCCTTTGATTTTCGCCGCTTTTATTTCTGTGACCTTATGTGTATGTAAAAAGAGAAATTATTTTGTTCATACTCGTTTTATATATCCGCGTATGTAATTCCGTATGCGTTGGCTTATATTTCGTGAAATGTTCAACGTATCGCAAATTTTATGTCAATTTTAGTATTCAAAATACGTAATAAAAAACACAAATTATCAAACAGAGTTTGTTGAAGTATAAAAAAGATTTGTTTCTATTTGTGAGTTAGACATAATTTGATTAGGACATATTTTGAAAAGTACAACAAAACACAAGACATAAAAAAACTTGTTTCTTTACATCAATTGTATCTTTGCTTCATGGTTACAGTAGAATATTACACAGAAAAGAACAAATAAGAATAATAGATATCTGTGTTAGAATAATCTCTAGTAGTGAATCACACTAAACTCTTCTTGCATTCAGTTTTGCAACGTAGGTAAATGTAACTGGTGAAACGTGGGAGTTTACTACACTCCTCTGCCTGCCTCTTGGGGATTACAGGCGTGATGTTACATTTTATCAATTTATATTTATTATATCAATTTCCGGATATGATTGGTTTCTTAATATCTCGTTTGCTATGAGTCTCCAATGCATCATAGATAATATTAATTTAAATTAGATAACCATCTGCTTGGACGCAAAAAAAAATTATAAAAAGATTCTCGTTTATAGCAACCTTGAAATTTATATATACACATTCATCGATATTATCTCAGCACTTCTCTTTAAACCAGCTCTGTCCAAATCAAGTAGTTTATACCTATTAACTTGATCTTCCTGTTAAATTGTGTTATATCAATACGTGTGTATAAAATTGTTTTTTGTCTAATTCGTTTTTTAGTGACGCGTCGCCCATACAAGTGGTATACGTGTGTGGAGATGTCCCAAGATATTATTATTATTATACAAGTCTGTGCCCGTACTTGAACAAGACTGTGGGACGAGCAAGTGTGTATTAAAATAAAACGAAGGGGGTTGTAAAATTAGTTAACTTGAATTTTGAAGGTAAGTTAGTTTTGGATGATAAGTTATTTTAGTTTTCCCTCTCTTTAATGTTTCCTCGTTACTCATTGGTTCAACGAACAATATTTATAAAACAATTCTTGTAAAATAAATATCGAGAAAGAAATTTATCGGCAAAAACATATAAAATGCCGATTTATTTTTTAAAAACTGTAGGTCGTAATTATTTTTGCCTTTCTTATAAAAGCTTTGAACGTTTATGAATATTTGAATGTGGTGTATAAATTTATATCAGATATAATCCACCATTTCAAGAATCAACATTGCACTAACCTGGAAAAGCATGAGTCAAGTACTCCAACTCAGGTGAAGGCATACAGATGTGCTCAGTTAGGACATTTAAGTAATTAAAGTGATAATAATACTGAAATAAAATATAACTTGGTTCTCTCTGCCTACCCCGTAAGAGACCAAGCATGATATAATAACAAAATACTTCTATCCAGGTGAAGATGAATTCCGTTTTCTTACTGGCCACAGCTTTAAGCTTAGTAACAGCGGAGTCTTCGTTCTACGTGACTGAAAACGACTGCGTAGATATTGACGCCGTGATCGAAGACTTATCAAGTCTCAAGAGCTATGTAGATTGTTTCCTTGAGATGGCGTCGTGCACATCATTGACTGAAAGTTATAGAAGTAAGTAGAATTACATAATATTGTAATGTTTGTTCGATAGATTGATTAATGCAGATGCCTAGGGAGAATGATACGGACCTATTTTGAAGATGGTCGGGCACTGGTTGATTGCGAGTCAAGTCTATGAAAACAGCGATGAATGTAAGAGAAGCCAGGTTGGCAGGCATGGAGATATTTGGGCTTCCGTATTCTCCACTTACCCCATAAGAGGCTTGGTATCACGATATAATAATAACTGTTCATTTTTCTATTACATTTAGCCAAATGTCTCTAAACGTTCTTTTTGGGTGAGCGCTTTGAAGGTTCACTCCATTCGATTTTATGTTTGTTCTATATTGGGAAACGTCTGATATTTGGTACGCGGTTACCTATTTAAGACATCTTGATCGGTTGATGTCTGTTGACAATAGGCAGACGGGTACCATATGACAAAGGTACTTTAACACACACGTAGATAGATAAAGAAACCCCGGAACCATACAGTTTATGCGAAGAGACATGTTTTATAGACGATTAATTACAAGGAAATTCAACTTGTAATGTTCTTTTTTCCAGGAAATATCCAAGATTCCGTGATAAGAGCGTGCGATAGATGCAACTTGGACCAGAAGCAGCGCTACGCGAAATTCCTGAAGGGCCTGCAAACGAGGTTGCCTCAAGATTACACAGCTTTCAGACAGAAATACGACCCGCGCGGTATATACTTCGACGCGTTAGAAGCTGAGCTTGACAAACACTTGGATACCAGCGCCCCGTTTTTGCTACCCTACTATTATATTTAATGTTATCTTGAATCATTATCGTAGAGTTAAAGAAATACATTACATATCTCACCTGGGTAACGCAGTCAAAATATATGTATAAATATGTATATCCAGAACTTATGTGTATCAATTATAATGTAAATATAATTATTTTTATGAACGACTGACCGTATAGTACGTCGAATGGTTGTAAATGCGACTACTGGTTAAGAGGTCCCGGGTGCGATTCCTGGGTCGTGCAAAATATTGCCTGGTTTTTTTATTTTGAAATTTCGAATAGTATCACGTAGTCCGAAGTTAAACACATTGTATGTGAATGTCAACGAACTCACCCCCTATACCAAGGGGCGCATAAAATAAGCGACGTGATAATAATAATGTTTATTTATAATGGACCATGAAAATTCATACATAATATCTATACATTGTTATCATTATTTTGGCGATGAAAATTATTATAAAAAAATATTGTTAAATTCCTTAGCATGAAATAACTGTTGGTGTAATAAAAACAGTCGTAGACTATTAATAATCATGTGTTCATGACAAAAAAAATTGGATCTTTTATTATTATTAAAAAAATTATTTATTTATATGAAACGTAGGAGCGTACTACACTCTTCTGCCTACCTCTTCGGGCATTGGAGACATGATGTTACGTAGTATTCACGTTTATAATCAATGCACATAATAACTTTTTCTAGATTTAAATCTTACAAATTTAAAATTCATTTGACGTATGACTTTGTCTAGTCTGTAGTCAAAAGATTTATCTTTCGCAATATTGCATCGATATTCTTGTGACGAAACCGCATAGAATACTATTTACCTTGGAGATCCGTATCTGGTTCAAGAGCTCAACACTTCGATCTTTTAGCTCAACACTTTTAATAAATTACAACGCAGGTAAGGTTCTTAGCTATATGCACAGAAACACTTTTATTATTTTAAAGATAAAATGTATCACTTTAAAGCAAGATCTATTGCTTTAAGGGGAGGTAAAAATGTCAGTTAGATACAACAGACATGGATTTCAATCTCGCACCAAAGTTTCCTTCGACCTATTTTATTTAGACAAAAAAAAGTAACTTCACGTCTGTAATCCCCGAAGAGGTAGGCAGAGGAATGCAGCAGAACCACTCCCACGTTTCACCAGTTACTTTTACGTCCCACTATGGAATAGGTGGTGAGCCTATCGCCATGCACCGGGCACAAATCCAGACTCCGAGACACTACTAGAAAATCTAAATTAGAAAAATTCTATAGTGCCCCGACCCGGGAATCGGACCCAGGACCTCTTGATCGTCAGTCGATTACACTGTTAAAATATTATAATAAACAGTATTCTGTTATTAACGAGTATTATTGAACGTGTGTGTTAATTTATATGCGAATTAAAGGTAGTATTGCAATCTTAATGTAACTTCACGCCTGTAATTCCCGAAGAGATAGGCAGAAGCGTGTAGTAGTCCTTCGTTTCACCAGTTATGCTTACGTACCACCGTATAAGTCTGTGAGTGCATTGCCATACACTGGGCGTAAATTTAGACTCCCAGCCACTACTAGAAATGTTAACTATGAATATTCTTCTTAGAAACATCTAATAACACGTGAAATTTGAATCCAGGACCTCTTGATCGCCTGTCGCGTTTCCAAGCACTAGACCATCGAGGCAGTCAACTGTTTATATAGTATAATATTACATAGTACAATATTACATACCTAGTACAATGTTACATAGTACAATATTACATCGTATAATATTATATAGTACAATATTACATAGTAAAATATTACATAGTACAATATTATACTATGTAATATTGTACTATATAATATACTATACGTACTATGAAGTTACGTTTTTAGTACAATATTACATAGTACAATACTACATAGTACAATATAACTGTCATTTAAAATGAAATGAAATAACAAAAATGCATTTATTTCCAGGGGTGAAGATGGTATTCAACAATACCTAGAAACGAAGACTATCACTATGAATCTTCCGAAGAAACCAGTGCTGTAAAGAAGCCAAACGTGGTCCAAAATAAACTATCCAAAGATGTTTTAATGAGTTTAACTTTTGCATTTTAGTTCACATTTTCAATTCACTCACAGTTCACCGTACCATCATGCCTGTAATCCCCTTAGAGGTGGGTAGAGGAGTGCAGTACACGCCCAATGACGGTTCATTCCATGAAAATAAAATGTAATAACGACTTTTAACATCACAGTATATCACAATACAGAACCGAGCTATGTAATTGTACCATTCTTTCTTGAAGGTTCTAATAAGGGAAATAGAGGATTGTGTCAATTGGACGATGTCAATTGAATTAACAACCATCTATTTGAAGACATTGTCTGTGTGATATTTAAATTCACTCACTTCTACTAAAGACGTGCACGACATCTCTCGTACGTCAAATCTGTAACATTTAAGTAACGATTATGAATGTGAATTACGCCAAATAAGTTGTTTTTAAAGTCGAAATATTGGACGTCTTCTGTCTCTGAATCTAGTATAAATATTGTCACGCCTATTTCCCACGGATGTGGGCAGTATTACCAACCGCTAGCTACGATCTTGGCGAACTTTCTTCTCGTCTCATTTACGTTCATTAAAGTCATACCTGATTGAGTTACATTTAAAACAAATGTTTTGTTGATTTTATATCGTTCGTTTTATCAACTCAGCTAAATTTATCTTACAGCATATTATTTATATATCAATGTTAACGGCGTAAGCGCATGCAAATCTTATCAACTTAACCCTAAAATATAATAACAGCTCGTAAACCGTCAAGGCGAAGACGTTATCGGTCATGAAAAATGTCTCTGCCTCTTCGCTCGCTTCCTACGAACGATCATAAATGAAATTTAAATAAGCGCATCAAGTTTATTTAAACTGTCTGTTCGGTTTTACTCTGATTGCGGTGATATGCATTAGGGCTATTTTCACTTTAGCGATTTACTGGTTTCGTGAAACCAGGTATTTCAAGCCTATTAGGTTTTTGAAGCATTAAGTACGTACGTTACGTCTTGTAATTTGTTAATTTGTCTTTGAATTTTCCCATGCATGACGACTTAGTGTGACTGATACCGTTTCTCATTCGTACTGTTTGTCTTCTCTATAAGACATTGTATTGCATGTAAAATGGGACATAAATTAATGAAAAATTCTCTTGTGACATTTGGCAACATTGTGGCTAAATGGCACGGTCTAAATGATGTTCCAACTCTGATCCGTTGAGCGAGTTTCCGTCGGACTTCTAAGTCCACGGATTTACGCAGGCTACTTAACACGGCTTGCTCGACTACTACTTGGCTTTTTGTAAAATTTTGTTAATTACCACCGGCCAGGAAAAAAGAAATCTTATTTATTTAGTTTATTCGTAGTTCCACTTCATAGGATGACGGGTTGTGAGTTTTTAAACAAAAAATCAAAAAGGTTTGCCTACTATCAATCATTACATTCACCGATTACGCGAACATGTCGCAAAAAAATTCACAAACATACAGTCTGTAGCGAATGAAATATACCTAACCAACCAAAATATTAAATCGGGAAGCAGCTTAAAAATAAGTTTCCTTCGAAACAGCGTATATCTAGGTACCTACTGTCGGATATAATTAGCGACTAGACATGGATAGTGGAATAGCGAGTCTATATGAAACATAAATAAATATCAGCATCTGCGAGAACATAATAATAATTTAATAACATTATTATCTAATTATGAACCAATAGCAGATTTATTACTTAATAAACTTTTATTCATTACGTTTACAATGATGAACGTGGAAAAAGCAAAAGGTCCGAATGAATAAAATTATATGGCTCTCGGTGCTCCCAGTGACCTGGCGAAACGTTATACGGTGCAATACAGTATCCACAACAACATCTTAAGGATGGACAAACTTTTTGCAAACATGTTACGGTCGCGCATTGTTAAATACGTACCTATTGCGTTAACTTTATACATATTTTTTTATAAACGAATAAATTTTTGGTTGATACCTACCTAAATAAATAAACGTGTAACTACATATCTGAATAAAGTAAGTAATAACAGTTGTGTTATTACAACAGCCATATCGAATAAACAAATATGCGGTTTATGCAGATAAGCCAGTTTTCGCGCCAAGTTTATGGCCAAGGTCGAATATCGTTCTAAATATAATCGTAAAGTAAACAAATGTATGAGCTGATAATTTTGTGCCTATTTCGCTTACGCTATTAGCAGTGTTGCTATTAAAAATTAGTTTTTCCCTTTATTATTATTCTAATGCTATGCGTTAATTTACCAATATATTAAATAAGCTATAACTAAGTGATTAATATATTTATTATTCAATGTATATGTATATGGCCTCAAGAATTGTAAAATAATTATGCGTGTACTGACTTTTCAGCTCGATTTTTCGTCGTTCTGCTGTTGAACACGGACCGCCAATTTTTTTCATTTTAACAGCGGATCATGAAATTTATGCACAGCTGCTATTTCCTTGACCGCAGCTTATAACATACAAGAATGGTACTTTTTTTGCACGGGCAACACTACTTACTCGTATGTCTGCCGAAATTTTTCTGGACATTTTTAATTTTTAATCTATAACATGAACATATTCAACAAGCAATACGTTAACCACGGGCTGTCTCAAGGAGGCGGACAGAAGTATTGTTTATTTTAATTGTTCGTTATTGTTCGATCATATTTGTTTGTTCGTTTTTATTTTGTTTTATTTAAAAAAAATAGACCATCAAGTTGGTGGGCAAACATAGATTTTAGGCCTTTTCAAAATTACTGTTTGACTATTTATTTATTGTTCGATTAGAAAAAACATCTATTGGATCTTAATTCTTATTTAATTCAATAATATGTTTTTATTCTACGCTGATTCATTCTTATTGCGCATGCCCAATTCTTTTAGACCCTTACATTTAAATTAAATGCTATTGCCGCTGTTGCCATTGTAGTTAATTGCATTAGCCCCGAATAAAGGACAATAGTTTATTATTAAACTACGTAACACGAAAAAAACATAACATCACGCCTGTAATCCCCGAAGAGGTAAGCAGAGTAATATAGAACATTCTCACGTTTCACAAGTTACATATACGTCCCACTATCGAGTAGGTGGTGAGCTTATTGCCAGAGCCTATTATTAAATTAAATAAGTATTAAGGCCGAACATATTTTATTACTGATTCAACAATGAATAAATATTCAAAAAGTAAATTAAAACAGGCCTAAAATCTATAGTTGGTGCCAACGTAATAGTATTTTTTTTATTTAAAAATAAATAAAAACGGACGAAACGTTTTTTGATAGAGCAATGAAAAACAATTAACAAACAATTGAAATAAAAAAAAACTTAAATTTATTTTTGTCCGCCAACTTAAGACAACCCTAAGCACGCGATGTGTTTATGTATTTCATAGAGGTATCATATACGTAGAGTACTCAAGCCAAGCAAAAAGTCAAGCCAAGCAAGAAAGAGAATGAATTTCGTAATAATTTATCTCTTAAAATTATTGTATCCGTTAATAACGTGCGTCAATTACGGTATTGAAGAAGCCAACGATTACTACATGCATACAAATTCATGTTCTTTCTCTTTCTGACAACGCCACTCTTTCAGTTAGATACGAGCTTATCGCCTACTCTATCTATAATATCTCTATAGTATATTTACTAACTGGCTTAGCTTTAGTCGATCAGTTGGTGCCGGTAAGTGGAACGAAGCGTTATATCGTACCCACAGTTCTCGCTCAGATAATCAATAAACAAACGTGAAAAATGGTGAAAGTAGACATTAAATATACGAAGGTATGTATCAATTTATTACATATATTGTATTGGCGTAGTTACATTACAATTTTTACTTTTAAACTGTCTCATGTCGTTTATTTACTTTTCAATGGCTAGATTAATACTGAAGAGAATGTATTTTTTAAATATATCGAGCTATATGTCAATCTTAACTGATAGACAATTGGTAATAAGGTTATATTGATTTCTGTTTATCACATATTATATATTTTCCTTTTTATGGTATAAGTAATCTCGTAATCGTAAATATAACTTTTATTACTATTGCATATAGAATAATATTGCGTACATTCATACTAAACTAAAATCTACACCCCTACATTACTAATTATGTAAAAAAAAATGTTATTGAATTTTGAATGTAAAAGAACCAATTTGTCTTAAGTTGCCGATATATCGGCAACGAATTATGGTACAGTATATCGAAGTATATCGAAGGGCAGTTTCAGAAACTGCACAAAATTTCCCACAAAAAATTGTCACGATTTAAAAAGAAATTTTAACCTTCGATGAATTTGAAAAAATAGACAATTTCTGTATTTTTAAATAACGGCTCAACCGCGAATATCAACGATATAACTAATGTTGAGCATGGTTTTACAGTTTCATATACCCACAATAATCCCACGAAATTTCAACATAATCTAGGGAACGTTTTTTTTTCAATAAACTTTTCAAAACAATAAAGATCTTATGTACCTTAAACATTATAGACATTTATGTGTATATAAAATGGTAACACTGTAACCTTTAATTTTTACCCACAATTTATATTGAGACCGACATACCCACTCCCTGTGCTAAAACATAGTATTAAGAATCGCGAAAACAAAGTAAAATGAAGAGCTCTGCAATTTGTACCTTCACTTCAAAATAATACAGATAACGTAACGTAACATCACGCTTGTTATCCCCGAAAAGGTAGGCAGAGGAGTCTAAAACACTCCCACAATTCACCTGTTACATTTACGTCCCACTATGGAATAGGTGGTGAGCCTATTGCCATGCACCGGGCACAAATCCAGACTGCGAGCCACTAATAGAAAATCTAAATTAGAAAAATTCTATAGTGCCCGACCCGGGAATCGAACCCAGGACCTCCTGATCGTCAGTCGCATCTACAACCAACCCGACCAACGAGGCAGTCTAATATTAAAATAATATTAAGCTACAGAATAATAACTTATGGAACGCAGTAATACGATGTTAATAAAATGTTGTCAGCCACTTGGTCTTCATTTACCAGAACAGTAGGTACGCCGTATTACGTTTGGAAGCGCGGTCACGCGTAAACATTTACTTGAAAGGTTTATAGATGTCGGTCACCGGTTCCATTAACGCGCCACGAATCTTGTTTTTACGACCCGCTGCTTCCTCTGCTGCTGGATTTCTTCAGTTCTGACGTTATTTTTAAGTTACGATTACTTTTACGCTATTCCATTTATAAACAGCTGTCATAAAATCATTCCGATTGTATATAGCCGTCATAAAATAATTCCGATTGTATATAGCCGTCATAAAATCATTCCGATTGTATATAGCCGTCATAAAATCATTCCAATTTTAAATATCTCTGATAAATTGAATGTGCTATTCAGTAGCTATAATAGAACTATAACTACATTAGGTCAGCTTTAAATTTCAAAAGCTGTCATCAAATTACAATGACATAATAAACAGCGTTACAATTACAAATAATTGTCATTACCAATTACAAATAAAATAGAGGCTAATATAAAGCTGATTTTCCCTAGCAGATATTAGAAATACTCGTAAATCCATTAGGTATTTTATAAAATTGGCGGTCAGAAAATATCGTTACATATTAACGTTACAAAAAGGGACTCAAAGGAAAATATTAATGGCTGGTACAAATATGGTTATGTCAAAGGCGTTGTATAAAATATGATATCAGACTTTTTTGTGACCATGGCTTCACCATATATATTTTCAGACCGGGGTATGGAGGTATATGTAACCATTCCCTTTATCCAATTAACGTCGGAAACACTGAAAAAATATGAACAAAACTCTGAATTTTTTAATAATACGCTATCGTAACATACGTAAACTTAACATCATGCCTGTTATCCCCGAAGCGGTAGGCAGAGTAGTGTAGTACACTCTCACGTTTCACCAGTTCCGTTTACGTCCCACTATGGACTAGGTGGTGAGCCTATTGCCATGCACCGGACACAAATCCAGACTCCGAGCCACTAATGGGAAATCTAAGCTAGAATAGTCCAATAGTGCTTGACCCGGGATTTCAAACGAAGACCTTTCGATCGGCAGTCATAATTGCAACCAACACGACCGATGATGTCTCCAACAATAGTTGCCTTCATCATCAACCCTGATATTGTTCTACTGTTGGACGCAAACCACCTCTAATAGTGTCAGGATATTAGTCTTTTGATAACAACTGAAATACTTTGAAGTAAATTAATAAATTATTGGTATATAATTGGTATATAATTGGTATATAATTGGTGTATAATTGGTGTATAATTGGTATATAATTGGTATATAATTGGTATATAATTGGTATATAATTGGTATATAATTCGTATATAATTCGTATATAATTCGTATATAATTGGTATATAATATACAGACCGAGCCTCCTGTCTGGAAAGATTCACTACATTTACCTGAAAGTCAGTCTTTAAAAATATATTCATGAATATATTTTCAATTAAGTTACCGCATTGATTGTTACTACGTGTTTATAGGAAGAATTTTCAATTCAGAATAAGCACGTCGGGACAGTAGGGATAGAGATATTCTGTAGTCTGTGCTTTCTGCCTAACCCGAGAGGTAATTCGCTAAGCATTAGCATAGAGTATAAAGAGAATTGGTTTTCAAAGTCCGCGTCTTACAAACCCCACGGTATACACAATGTAAAATATTAAACAGCATTTTCGGCAATGCAGATGCAACTTTCATGTATGTAAATTGCGTATCTCGGGGGAATGTTTAGTCGGAATTTTCATTCTGGATGTCGCTTGTATGAAAATAAGATTTTTGTTCATTCATTTCGCATGGTGTTATAAATTTGTATATGTACGTAGATACTAAGTTTATTTATCTATTTTGACTATTTTTTTAAATTAACTCATTCATAATATGACATGTGCAGTTACGCCTTTTTTGTGTCAAAAATAGTATTTAATTTAATTTTACGGTACATTAAATTTTACAAACATTAGGTGCACTGTAATGTATGCTTGAATAGATTGCATTTTAATGTTTAAAAATGCGCCTAATGTTCTACTGTAGGTACGCCTTTTGTTTTAACGGACACCTCAAGCAAGATTTTATTATGTAAAGTAATTTTAGCTCGAGCTGCGCAAATCGTATTTTTGTATGATTTTCTATCATTCACTTTGCATACCAACATGTTTTCCATGAAAATTACTCCATGGCACGATAGTGAGTGGTTAAACTTCATTTCGAAAAACATTTGAATCTATCCCAAACGCTTTTGTTTGACGAAAGCGAAGCAACGCAAAGTATCTTAATCATATTAAGATTTCGGAAGTTAACGATAGATAAATCGGTTAAGGTCTAAGGTTACAAATTTCATAATGGTTTCGTTTTTTATCTTTTTCTTCCTAGTTATTAAATTTTTAAATCTTAAAAATATTTGCAGACGCGGTTATGTAACAATGATTTAGTTCCGATGGCTGTGCAATTATGTGGTTTGCATGCAAATTATCGCAAGGAGTGTTTAACAGCCTGCAATGAATAGAAATGTTCCGACTCGTCGGGCACTCGGAAATTACGTTTGCTTAAGAATTTACATAATTTTCACTGTTATTATTCAAAAGGCTCGTGTACTGGACGAAAGTGTGAAAGGCTAAACTTAAAAGGAGAAGGCATCCGTACTTTTACTCCTTCAATATATGTATATGTGTAAAAAATAATACACAATTTAAAAAAAGTGAAAAATGAAATTAAAGTTAATAAAATTTTTAATCAAACGACTAATGAAAAGTTAGAGAAAATTAAAATCAAATTTTCTTCATTTAATTCCATGGTTAGATTAAAGCACGTTATTTATCTTACTATAGTTAATTGCGTTCAAGAACAATGCTTAAGATGAATTCAAAAATGGAACAAGGTTCTCAATTGGGGAGGTACATATGTCTATGGTCACTGACGGACGTAACGTGAATTCGTATTCTCTCGAATTGCGTGACAATCTGGTCATAAATATGAAATCTTGACTGGTGATCTTATTTTGCTTATGATAATATAATCTATTTAGTCGAATATTGTTAACTTAATGCGAAATTTAATATTTTAATAGAGCACTCGTATACAACCAAAGCATAAGTAATATTGTTTAACTAGGTTATTTGCATGTCGTTTAAAATTAATTAACAAGCTTAATATCGCATTAGTTATTTTGATAAAAAAAAAATATTATAAGAACATACATCAGCGTACCAAACAAACCCCTCGAACATATTTAGTTGAAACCAAAAATGATTCATTGAATCTCCTAGAAACACAAAAAATATATGGGCAAAACACCAAGAATGTCCCCAATTTGACGCAGTCTGCTGGATTATTCCCCTAGCACACGTAGACCCATCGTAGAATTATAACTTTTTGTGCACAAGTAACTCTTCGCTCTCACTCCGACCCTCGCTGCGAAGTGCCTTTTAAAAGATCCTTCAATGCGCTAAATTGTATGAAACAGTACTGCGGTTAAGAGATGCATATGTTACAAGTTAGCTCTTAACCACCCCAGAGATTTAACCAGCACTTGAATAGTCGGCTCTCCCCTTTCTTTCGTCCTGCGATTAAAGCTTAAATATCCTTCACGTGTATATGAAGGGTGTTATACGAAAATGACTGTTTTTACTCACAGACTTTAGAATTCCTGATTTTTTCCGATTCTGTTACAGCAGAAGCATAGATAATAGTTATCACGATTTAATTTCTTATCGGATTTCTATTACCATAGTGTTGGGAAACTTGCCTCTTTTAATCCGGATGTAAAAAAATGTTCAGGCTTATTGCGAAGTCAGCGTATATGCAATTAGTCGATATTGAACAGCGGGTGGTGCGGTGTCCATAGATTTTTTCGGCAGTTTTTTCGCACACATCCCGCGATGAATATTTATCAGTTTAAGTAACATTTCATTCGGTTTATTTTTGGGTTATTTTGTGTAGTTATTTTGATAAACATGAAATTATTATTACATGTATGTATATGGCACTATGGTTAATTAAATTATACGATTACTCTAAAATATTTCGCCTATAACTAAAATGTACAATCACCGCTGCAATCGACGAGAGTTGAAAGACCTCGTATAGGTCGGTATTTGTCGGTCCCGTTTGAAAAATTTTCGATGCTTAAAGCCAGGGCATACATAATCATGTGTACAAACATTTAACAATATTATAACTTGAATTGTTATTGCAGTAAACGTACTATTGACGAAAATTAAGCGATCTAAAATATGGTTTAGGTCTTAATGGAGTATTCTGATGTAGAATTTTGAAAAATTCAATTTTTTGCATATTTTCATAGATAATGTGTTCAAAAATATATCCAAAGGGTTTTTTAATTTTTAGCTACCTGTATACGAAGTTATGGATATTTCAAAGACGCAGTGAGTAAACAGATCCCGCCGCAGCGAATCGAGCAATAGGCGGGCGACTTTCTCTGACTACCTGGGAATGAATAATCCCCAAGAGTCTCATTTATATTTTACTCACCATATATTCTGAAAGCAGGAGACCTAAGCGCAGCGCTGAACTGAGATACAACGATGATGACTTTCCTACATTAAAAGCATGAGCACTTGATAGAAGAGAGCAATGTCGATAGATATCTCCATTTCGACGCGTTCAGGTAAGATGGTAAGGCAGCTCATTTTTTTTCGACATGACTCGCCCCCTGAACAGATTGAACACCAGTAGAAACATGACAGGAAAGAAATAATATGAAGGAAAAGGAGATATCATTGCGTATGCCTCATTAATGCGCGTTTAATCTAATCGCTCCGAAGCCGACGACTTGCACAAAAAGTTTATCATTTCTTTCATGCAAAATTACGTTCCGCAGGCCCTTTTAATAGACTGGTCTCACAGAGAACGAAGAAATAATAATACGGCTCATGCTTATCGACAATTCAATTGACAAATGTAAATCTGTTCAGACCAAATAGATTAAATAGTGGCTAGAAGGTAGTGTGAGAAATCTACCAAAACCGACGTGCCCAGGAAGTTATGAAGAAACACAATATATAATAATTATTTGGCATTCAGTGCTGTCTGCCTACGCCGAAATGGAACTGGCGCGACGATTATCTAATGATAATAGTAAAAGTTAACTTTAACAGATATTATTTTCGTGTATTAATTCGTGCATAACAATGTTATTTCACGTTTATCAACCCGCGTTTCATTTCAAGTGACATTAAAGATAAGTACGATGCGTTTTATTGAACAATGTTGTATTATATTCGTTTTATAAAATGATCCGTCACAAAAAGGTTACCAGCAATAAAAAAATTAACGCACAGTCCATGTTTTACTTATAGTTCATTTCTTCACACGTACCTATATTATCTCGTACATATTTTATCTATGTAACATAAAGGTTTAATTTAATTAGGCCGTTAAAAAGTGAAAGTGATATTTTTATTACCGATTTCTCTGTCTCAATGGTACTAAATCCATTTGGCCACGTCTATAGTGGCGACATCTATAAAGACAACCTATACTGTCATTTTGTACTCTATAATCTGTATGACTACGTTATACTCACTAATCCTGAGAAGTCCACTCAAGTATCCAGGTCAACGCAGATCACCTGATATAGACAGACAAACTACTATAGACAAGAATTACTTGGAAGTTTCTAGTTCATCGTTTTCAGTAGGACAAGATCGTTATGAACAGCGAATTTTGGAGGGCCGGATTACATTGGGTTGTGAGAATATTAGAAAACTTCGTCTGCCCAAACTTGGATTGTCTTTTTTGAACTGTTTATTCCTGGGGCTGAGCTTTTGTTTTTGTAAAAAAAACGAACGCTTGACGATCGCTGGTTTTGTTTGAAATTAAACAAGTTTCAGAGACTATGTCAACGTTTTACATGTTAGATTTTTTAAATTTATCAGCTAACTGATTAATTGAAATAATTGGAACAACATGAAATATAGTTAATTTTTATTTTAAACGTATTTTAAACGACACAAGTCGTATAAAAAACCGTTAAACGTGTATAAGTTGGTGTCAATATAGGTATAATAAAATGTGTTATATAAAGGATTAAAAATAAGATGTATTACTAGAAATTCACAATAAAAGCCACAACAAGAAATAACTAGAAAATCTAAGTTAAAAAATACTATTCGAACCCAGTACCTAACAATCAGCAGTTGTGCTTGCACGCGAACAACAAGGAAATCGAATATATTATGTCCATAACTCTGTAATTACGCAGTTATAACTCCGCACTTAATGCCTATTATCTGTTCGGTTCAGTTAACCCTGTAACATTTCAACACGTATATGAACCAATTGAAATTAAACTAAATGACTGTTACGAGGTTGTTGCAATGATCTAATTAATATCATTAAACCGGAAACACAATCGATAAACCAATTTGGAATCGCCATTCCAGCCCAATCAGCGCAATAGCGTTTGCATTATAAATGTCACGTCATATTTCGCCAAATGTGTGGAAATGTTAGCATCGGTTAACCTGATTTCTAACCGGATATACTCCGCTGGCCATGATTACTCGTTTTGTTTTTACGAGCACGAAGAGTAGAGAGTTCGTCTTTTTTGCTTTTATTATGCTATTGCTGTATAGAAGGAGATATATGGAGTGCTGTATATAGTGATACTTGCGGTATTGCTGAATAGTAGGAGATTGAGTCATTAAGTAGTCCAGTCTAATGAAGTGAAGAGCAGTTGTTACCAGTTAGTGCCAGATTACCAGCGAAGTAATATCCTGATTTGTATTTAAATGAAAAAATGTGACAAAAATAATACTTAAAGGCAACTCAAACACGTGCATTCTAAACTAGGAAAAGCCTGCGCTATAGTGACCAAACACTTGATAAAACACGTTCGTTTGCATCATCGCTAATATACTTAAATATAATTCTAAGCAGCCCTTATTTAACATTGTAATAATAAAAAAAATTATGATGAAAATATTGATCATGATAAATGAGTTAACTTATAGTACAAATTTATTATACGCGTTTTGTTTCATCTAATGACAGGCACGGTAGTTTTTAACATAAGACAAATGAAAAGTAAGTGACTTGAAAGAAGCTAATTTCACTTTCAGATTTGACGAAATCTTCTTGTACAGGGTGTCAGGGTGTGGTATGATGGGATATATAATATAAAATTTAAAAGCTCACTTATGAATTGAACAGGGGCGGTTCACGCGTGTCCGATCAGATACATAGGGATGAGTCCCGTTTTAGATTCCTACTCGCTTTACGAGCAGCGCTGTTAAAATGCCGCCGGTAATAAAATCGAGGCACGGAACGTGAGCCCTATTTTAAATAAAACGAAAGAGCTGATAATGGAGAATTCCTGAGCGTTTCCATCAGGGCTTGTTCAGCTACAAGCCGTTTACGTCCCGTTGCTGAACTGACTGTTACATCACTGCGTTAAACGTGGAAAATACGTGTCCACACTGCTCTCATGAAGATATGTGGGGATACGGATTTATGGGCAACAATTTTTGAAACTTCTAAAATTTTATTGAGATTTAACGCTTGTATAAATGTCAGGGACCAATTCGTTCACAGTTCATTATTTATATAGCGCAGATTATATTGTTTTATAAACTTTCGCCACTGAAAGTCTGCAATACACTACGACTTGTTTGCGATGACAATAATTAAAGTTCTTGTAGGACTCGTATTGCCAAATAATGTTCACAGTCAATTTTTTTTTCAATAATTATATATTTTAACGTTATCTTAAAAACTAATACAACAAGGATTATATTATGTAAGTGTATGTGAGTTAAGCGGATAGTTAATTGAATAATATACATAAATATTTACGGAAAGTTTAATAGTAAAACGTAACATTACACCATGAAACCCCGAAGAAATAGGCAGACTCACTAGTCTGCCTATTACTACTACACTTAGTACCAATAATTTAACCTCTTTTTATTAACATTGAAACTCTCAAATTACATTTATGTTTACGTAACGTGTATAACACAAAAATAACACCTTCGAAAACAGTGAACCATCTTTAATCACCGTGTTAGTTACTCGTAAGTTTAGGGGCTAATTCGCAGCAGCATTTTAGGGGCGCGCAATAAAAGGAACACTAAAAGTTATGGCCGCCATTGTAATTCGAGTATGGTTCAATTTCAACAATTGATCAGTATCATAACAGCTTCGCGGAGATAGAAAACGCAATATAATTTAGAACCCCACTTAAACTAAGGAAATTTTAAACTCAGTTACGAGTACCATTTCGTTATGGTTTCCAGTTAGTTTGCCGAGTTTCATTAGTTTCTACACAATAAGCATTGACGATTGCGTGATGCGCAAGTTTTAAGGAGCCATTATATGACCATCACACAGATAATCTTAGTCCATTAATATCATTCTTCCAACTGTTGTAGTCTCTACGAAGTTGTTGTTAATAAACAAAATTTAAAAAATCACCAATATATAACCAATAATATAGCTTTAAATTTAAACAGAAATGTAGAACTTGAGTTAAGACACAACTAAGAATATTAAGATTATAAGGATTTTGTATTGTAGGGTAATAGCGTACTCGTATATATAAATATATAGTTTAGCGTTTCCTATATGAGATTTCATAAAGAAATATGATGTTTTCGAAAAATAAAGGATGCTCTTTGGCTGTATCTTTATAATTTACATAATAAATTCATTACGTCGTTTAATTCAGAAAACACCAAAAAGAGAAAAACATCCCGTACGTCTGTTATAAATTGTTTTAATTTAAAAAGAAAAAAATTGTGAAGTGAACTGTTATCTAGATGACACGTTGAAAAAAATCTATATGGTTGCTACGCTTTTCCAGCAAAGACACTTAAAAATAAGGACGCGTCCGTACTGGCGTCTCAATATATAATTCTATAGAACTTTCATAATGTTAGCTTAGCAAACTGGCTTCTTATTATACTACAATTTGTTTAAAATTAATACCATATATTTAGAACGTGACAGCAAAACTTGCATATCTATAAGAAGAGACACTGAAACTTCTTTGTCCTCAAGAATGTCGCCAGTATTACAGGGAAATATTCATAATAAACTTTTAATAATATTTCGGCATATCTGTACCGTTTATATTTTCGATCTATTTTCTATGTACATACTCTAGTATATATTTTAACGGTTCGGTCTCTTTCACAAAGAGCGTAGGTACACAAGCTGGTCTAATGCAAACTGACAGATTACCCACAGATGAGAGAATATTATTTAAAATTTATAACTACATATGTAGTGCGTCAGCAGCCTTTTTAAGTTTAGATCAAAGCTTGCTTAGTGACGAGTAGTACCCGTTGAACAACGAGGTAACTCAATATACAATGTACACTGTGTGGTTCCGGCCTAATTGTGAAATCCTCTTTCCGTGTATCGCTCGCTTTAATTCGCAGACTCGGCCAATTTCCGCAGGTCGACGTTTCGGATCCGTTATGCCATAGAGTGTTTTGATTTGTGAACGGAAGCGATTTGAATATTAACAGAATTTTTGTGTACAATCCATTCGCCGTTATTTGAATTTCATTTTAATATTTTTGAAATAAAACTTGAAGTCGAATCTTCTTGAAGTAAACTCAAACTCATATGATTATTGTACACCGCATGTTTGTTAATTGTAAGCTGTATCATAATAAACAAATCCACAATAGCCGTGGGCGATCATTGATCTCGTCTCGCTAAATTTGCGATAATTACTTGTCTAGTATGTACGTACGTTCAGGGCTCTTTCAGACTAGCATATTTTCGCCACGTACCTATATCAAATAGTACAAGTAAATTTATAAATTGATCAGATCGAAGCGCAGCCGTCTTCTAGAAACAATAGTTAAAAGTCAATACCTACTTACGCTAAACAACGAGGTTTAAAACTATAATAAATATAGCAACATTTCGAAAAATGGCGAAAAATATGACGTAACATCACGTTACGTCATATGTTACGGAGAAAAATATGAAATAAATAAAATAAATATTTATTTAAATGTAAATTAAAATGGTCGCTACCTCTTGACACTTAAGCCGTAATACCATCAACTGACGTGTTTTCCGCAAGAAATTGAAGCGGCCCGATCTGATCCCTGCTTTCGGCGGACACATTGCTAACTAGATACTAACGTACATCTTTGCCTGCGGACTGTTCATATGATTTCCTTCTTATTGTTACAAGTATTTTAATTATCATTAATAATTTAAACAAACTTGCGTGTACAAAAGTTTATTTAAAGGACAATGGATGCTGGAGACAATTTTCCCACCTAGATATTCCATTTAGTCGAGAAGCTTACTACAGAATAGATGTTTAGCCCTAGAAATAACAAAGATATGGTCTTTTCATAACGATATTCCAAAACGTTGTTATCGTCATTACGCATCCTACCGATATTAAAGGCAAACTTGGCTTTTCCCCATGATTTCTATTCGCGTGCAAGAGACTAAGAGTTATCTATGTATATTCAACTTTTGCTATCCTTTTGACAGCACGTTGCGATTCAAGTATTTTTATACCATTACCCTGCACTGCTTTGAGACGGAGCTTGCCAGGCGAGCTTTTGCATTTATTGAACAGATTTAAGTTTTTTGCACTTACTCAGAACACAAAACGGGTAATATGGCATTAATCACACAAAGTCTATTTATTTTTAATTAAACATAAAATTGTGAAGAACCAACTGAGCCTTTGAAAATCTAAGTCGAAGCTTTATATTAACTAACGCTCATGGAAATTTACCTCCGTTGGTCGAAATAAACAATGTTTTCAAACACTTTCCACAATACGCAACGTTCGCTAGCAAGGCTACAAGAAAACAACTGAAATTATTTCATGATTGAAATCAAATTAATTTCCGTTAACCGATGCCTGAGAGATAGAAGCCATCATTAACGTTAACTGCGCGCATGAAACCACATACAAATTCAATATATGTACATATAGAGATCTCATTCGCCAAGTAACATCGTTCCCCAATTCCGATTCAACAAAGCTTAGACTCAAAGGTGTCACAGTGTTTATTCCAGAGACACAGTTTGAATACTGATAGAGTGCTGTTGAATACGCATGGGATGTGTTTATGGTGAATGACAAAAGGGACATACTAAATAGTAGGTTACAGTTCTAAGGAAGTTGATGAAATCAGAGAAGAAACATAGGGTTCATTCAAATGATTCGTATTTGTAAGTGAATTCTCTATTATACTGTATTCGAGTAATAATACTGAATGGTAGAGTAGGGTAAATCACTAAAAGCGTCTCTGTGGCATATAAGAGTGCGCTCTATTCACCCCAATACTGAAACATCTATTGATAGTAATGATGGCTTATACTTATTTCAACTCTACATATACGGAGTACTAGAAGCGTATCTAATAGATTCTGTCACATTATTTGTTTATCGCGATGTTTTTGTTGTTTTTTAATATTAACATATCTACAGCCATCGCGTAAGTATATAAAATGTAAGATACAAGTATATAAATACGAGTATATACAGAATACACTTAGTCATACATAGGTATGAAGAAACACATATAAACACATACAGATTGTATATAATCACTAACTACAATTACAACACGCGAAAGCTTTTGGCAAACTAATTGGACTATCTCATCGCATATTTAAACAACACCTAAGTGGACTCTGTAATACTGAGTTATGTCTCCTTGGTGTTATAAATCTCAGATGAAAAACTGAGTGGCCCACAAATTACCCGCGCGGCCAGCGAGTCCGCCCACACAACCGTTTTTCACGAATTCCTTCAAAGGCTTAAAATTAAAGGTATTGTTCTTCAAGTTTTTGCCGCTACTTAATTTTTTTTATTTCTATTACATCGATTCGTTTGATAATAAAAATAAAATAAAATTACAGAATCAAACATGATTTTGTTTGTGTGTGTGTAAATAATAGTTATTCTTTACAGTAAAACAACTATTATTATCAGTTGAAAGATTGGCAAAATACACAATTGAATAGGTTTCAGCAGACCTATTGTTCAGCATATTTGAATTATAATTCATTTACTATGCCACTCATTCAATTTAATATAACAATTCATTCGCAACCACACAAAAAACTATTTTGTTCGCAAACAGCTAACCTATTACAATGATTTTGTATGGTTTTTGTATCTTTTGTATAACTCTACGTACCATAATATTGTAAGCCCGCATGACTCCCTCGAATTATTAGATGTTCTATGTATCGTATAAGTAAGCCTGTTTCATTAATACGTATGTGTCTGTAAAATTCTTTTTGAAAGAATGAATTCCAAAATCTACGTAGAATCATACACGGTACTCATTATAATTAGGTATATCATTCAATGTTGTATGAGATTCATTCTTCATTCGTTCGATATTCATTCCTGCCGTAGTTAAGTAATTTTAAGACTTCAAAATGCAAGCTTTTTAAATAATATCTCATGCAAATATAAGATGCCAATAAATCTCTGTAAATATTTATATAATATCCAGGATAAATATGTTTAAGGAAAATCTCTACAAATCCCAAAGCTTGAAGATCATTAAATTGCGCCTATACCATAGAATTTATTGCTCAAGTAAATAAAATAAAAAAAATCTATATACAATAAGAAAATTTCCGGTGTATGTCAATAGGCTCACCGCCTATTCTATAGTGGGACGTAAATGTAACTGGCGAAACATGAGAGGGAACTATATTCCTCTGCATATCTCTTCGGGTATTACAGGCGTAATGTTACATTAACGAAAGAAAATTCTTTATTTAAGACCAAAAACAAAATTTTACGTGACCCCTTCTTCGTAAAAAGGCTCTAACTATAAATCTAGTTACAAACGTTATGTAGAACAACTAGCGAAGAATTTAATATCAAAGAATGAATCCTTGGAAAAAGTAATATCCAGTTACTTTATGGTACGGAATAATATTAAACTCGCTACAAATCTATCATTCGCTCCGGAATGTTCCACTTCGCCCTCCACTCTTCATCCCTTGAGTGAGTTAAGTAATTGTATCTTGTTTCTTTTGTAAAAAATTATGTGAACTAGAAAAGATATTTACCGAATGTTTTTGTAAATTTTACAAAAAAAATATTAAAAATTGAATTTGTTTTAACATGTCTTTCATGTTTTTTTTAACATTTGCCCGAGATCAATTAAATAAATTTCCAGTTCTTCAGATACAGTAAAGCTGTACTTATATTAACGATTCAATGAATGCGTATTAAGAAATATCCTATTACGTAATGGCACAAACGCGTCTAAAATGCATACCTTTTGCAAGTTTTCTTTAACAAAGATTTCTGTTTAATTTTTTATTTAATAACAGTTGTTTGAGCTTACAACTTTGTTTACAAGCGGAAGACGAATCCATGGGTGGATTCATCCACGTAAAACATTGACTTGTACAGTAACGGCGTGTACCATCTAGCCCACTGGGAAGAGAACATTCGCTTTCACGAATAGTAGGTGCGGTGCATAAACATTGCGAATAAAAATAATATACGTATTTATTTATACAAATACCCACCTGCTTCTCGGTCTGCATAGGCGTTACATGTATATGTGAAGTTTTATAGCTATAATGTTACTATCTTTTACTAAACAAGTATTATTATATGCAGTTAGTCCTTAGGCGTTCAAGATACGAACCCTGAAGCAATGCTCATAAAAAATGTATTAGGTAGTAGCAAGTTGAGGAAGAATGGACAGGTACTACAAAGAACCCATGCGATGACCTGATCTGTACTTCCAAGCACGGATATATAAAAAAAACTGTCAGCTCCTCTGATTTCTTGCCAGCCCTATTTTCAATAATAAAGCTCAGTGGGAAGAGGTGACGTTAAAGAAATTAATTACAAAAATAATTATTTTTTAAATCATGGACACTCTGTAAGGTCACTGTAATGATACGGAGAATATCTTTTGTGGTTTCTATGATAAACACTCATTCACACCTCGGCATACGTAAATATGCCGTGTTCATGTTTAATGAGACGAAATATCAGGCCTGCACGCTACGTCGCGCTCGCGTCTCAAATGGATATGGGCATGATATCATTACGTCTCAAAACAGCTTTACATATATCAAATATGAGAAAACAACGTATAAAAATACTTTATGATATATTGTACGTATGTCATTGCACTTGCTCTATTATAACATTTTCTGTCAATACAATATCGGACAGATATGTATGTAACTTCACGCCTGTAATCCCCGAAGAGGTAGGCAGAGGAATGCAGAACCACTCCCACGTTTCACCAGTTACTT